>JAUEKZ010246177.1:4621-15540 GCA_031471865.1 Melibe leonina
GAGGAATTACTCCTTTTTGAGGAAGTTTTCTCTTCTTTTCATCTTATTTGGTTCTTGTGTTTTTCTTCATTGCCTCTATAAATCTGGTTCTTTTCCTCCTTTTTGGTCTTTTTGTATTATCATCACTGAATAAGAAAGTTTAGTCTGTAGTGTGCCGTTTTTATCGAGAATAGCTAAAGGCGCAAACAATATATTCAAACAGTTCAACGCAATCAACCAAAGATTCTCACATACTCATTTTATAGACACACACTGACCAATGCGATATAGTTAAAGAAAAGTAGGAAAGGCCGAACACATAGTATTATGGTACACCTAGATAGAATCTCAGGAGACCCGAGTGTATTAAATTTTACCTCTACTTGTAATCATATATCAACAAGAAAAGGTACTCTAACATTACCAATTGCCTGATTACGATTGAATTTGAATTGGTTGTTACAATCATTACAATTATCGTGTTGGGATTGTTTTTCTAGTTTTTGTAGGAATTTTGTATGAATTTTTTTTATCAATTTCCTTTTGATTTTCAGCCCAACAACAGATTCCGAGTTCCTCAGGGCACTTGTTTCTATAGAGTCAAATGCCAGCCTTGGAAATGTGATGTAGACCTGACAAGACATAAAGACATGGATTCTGCAAAGCAAAAATACACAAAAACTGAACACAATGGCAATGGAAACACAGACAAAAAGGCTGACAAAAAATCATGATTATTGTTTAAGCATATTTAATTTTTTAAATTTGATTTGTACAGGTAACAACTTATTATTGAAGGATTGATGTGTTCATTAATTGTATGGTTGTTTTAACCCTTAACCCTTTCACAGTGAGGTCTGATTCTAACCCAACTGAAATATGCATGATCTTGAAACTGTAGATGTTCTTTTACCACAGATTTCAGTGCACTGAAATCTGATTTATCTGGTAGAAGAACAGGCACATGTTGAAGCTTTTGGTGTTCTTAGCATTAAAAGGGTTAAATTATGAAGCTATTATGGGCACTGTGGTCATTCCCATTGCTTAACATTTTGAATGATAAATATTCGTAACTCCAACCACTCAAGCTACTGGAATGAAACTCTTTGAATTGTTAGAGATATTATTATCCAGTTATATACTCATACTGTCAAAATTACATTAAATAATCTTGAAAATCTTTAATCACCTAAAATGTTAGCCTTGGTTATCAAAATTTTACAGATATTTAGATGTCACTTGACCAGGTGTAGTTCAACTGTTATCGCGACCAGTCTAGGCTTTTTTAGACATCTAATCAAACTATTCGAATCTGTCAAATACAAAAAAATAATCAATATTATTGTGTAAATTCATAAAATTTCAATTTCATTGTAAAATCATAAAATTTTATGAATTTTGATGCAGTAAAGTTTGTGGAGTGAAGAAAATGCTTTTTGAATAAGGGAAACCACTCAGGAATTCATTTTACCTTGTTTTTTTGGGTTTTTTTTTCATTTCGCCTATTTAGTAGGGAATACTATGATTTTTACGTAAGTCAAAGTCAAAGTCAGCAATGGGAATGCATAATGGAAGTTTTGACTTCAGTGAGTTTCAGTCTCAGCTCGTTAAGAGTTCAGTCTATGCCAGTGTTTGAATCAGTGTGGTGTATTATCTTATTCTAACTCTAATCTCTGATGTAATTTCTAAGAGTCCTTCTGATGTATCTATCTAGAGTTTGTCTACGAAATTGAAGTCTTAAGAGCCTGCACATTTTGATGCATTCTTTTGAAAAAGAAAATATTCAAAAGTGATATTCTTAAAGATATATAAGGTAAAATACTGTACTTTTTTTTATACTTATAGGTCAAGTTTTAGTTTCATTCAATTTGATTGAAAAAATGGAAAATCTATTAAAGGATGTTAGAGGCTTGTCTTTTGATTAGATGTAATCTGCATCATTCAAAGGGCTATATGAATCTGAATTTTCTGTGCAATCTTCATAGCCCAGCCATACAGTATAAATAAAATATGAAATGGTGTAAGGGTGGGAAACATATTATGAAAAGTATGATTCATTAGCGTCCTTCCATTTCCATGGTTTCTTTTCCTCTTCTACCACTGCTGATTTTCATTTTGAGTTAAATGGGCCTTGCATTTTTACAGTTTTTTAGTGATTTTCACACCAAAAACTGGATAAAAACTTGGGAGTTCAACCTTTCTAAAAGTAAGAATGAAAATGTATTGACTCTTACTAGCAATCAACTCACAATGCCACTACTCTCCTATTTTCTTGATTAATTATGACATTTTAGATATTTATCATGATACCAGATTGTGTATGCATAAATGTTGTTATTATGTGTGTCAGTGAAGGAACATCATACCAAAAGCTGATAATTGATGTCTACTTATTTTAACATATCAGTTATCTTTTTAGTTGCTCACATAGGCAGTCAATAAACTCAAGTAAATTTTGCATATAAGTTGATTGTGATGCTCATTTATTGATTAACTTGTGCAATTTGACATTTTTTCTTGCAATATTTGAATTTTTGCAAGCCTTATGATTTTTTCAAATTTTTGAATTCTTGTGGTACCATGGTAGTACCTATTTCATTGCAAATTTTTGTTTGAGGGTTTTATTTTAACTTTTAGTGCTATGTGATGGCTTGCTCATCAAAATTGTACGTGAATAGTGAATGGATAAGTAAGGTGGTAAACATTGGAAATGACTGTCTTTTTCTCTACAAATAAACTCTGAATCAGAAGATGGGTTTTGGATATGAATATAAAGATATGGGGTGAACACCAGTCTACACTTTTACCTCATTCAACATTGTAACACACATTGTGCTTGTCCCATATTGTTGCCCTTTTATTTAAGAAGCCAGGTTCTGTGTCTGAACGAATGCTAGCTGAGAAAAGAATTAAGATGTTTTTTTAACACTATAAAACAGATGCTCCTGCATTGAAAAAACCTCAAAACAAGCTAATGATTTAAAAGGGCGACTACACAGTTTGAAATCAAATGCTTTTACTAAAAGCATCAAATGATTCTGTTTGCTCTTCAAGGTTTTTCCGTTTCTAAGTCTTTGCACAACTAGGTCATGGATACTTCCTGGATAAGGTCTTGAGCCACTTGGTTTTGATGAAGGCCTAAACTGAACAAAAGCGTTTGTGCTTTGTAAAGATGTACAGCCACTGCTACTTTTCAAGTCTCCATATGTCACTAAGTCTTTCCCTCTACTACTATTTGTAAATTCATCTTATAATTATTTACCCTGTTTTTCTAAATTTTTAGATTTTGTATATCAATATCATCGACGCTGTCTTTCATAAATCCATAACCAAATCCATGTATACTGTGTTAAATTATGTAGTCTTTTTCTAAAGATGTGATAATGTCTGTAAGCTTCTTATTTTTTTAGTGTATTCGTATTATGTTGATGCAGCAGTACAGTATAGATTTTTAAAAATCTGATTTCATCTGAGATAACACTCACTGTCCATAATATATGTATTGTATTGACACATTGCATTTCACATCTTAATCACAACATGCTTTCATTCTGCTAGCAACAAGTGAACACTTTTTACTTATTCCCTCTAAAAATGATACCATCACACAATTTTGTGTTAATGCAATGCTCGCATTTGGAGTATTTTTACTCAACACATTCAGTTTTATTAATATAAGTACTGAATACTGTAGAGCTGTAAATGTTTTGCTTTGGTTGTGCATGCGAGTTGTTCTAATGAAATGTAATATATTGTTTTTCATTTTCATATTTCCTTTGAGATATGTTGATATTGAAGGTTACCCCATAAACTATCCTCCTTTTTTGTGGTCTTTGATGAGTGTTTTTGTATATATGAGAGCTGTTTTTATCAGTTTTTGTAGCACAAATATTGGTTAAGCTGATGTCTAAGATTGATTAGCAATGGGTTTTTTGTGTTGTTTTTGTTTTGTTTTGATTTTTGTGAATTGAACACTTTTAGCATCAATGTAAATTGTTTCAAAGCATTAAAATTCATTATTTCTGGATTCAAATGAGATTGTTCATTTGATTTTATCTTTGGTGGAGAACAATCCAGTTTAGCGTAGAACAAGATCTAGAGACTCATTATTATTATTATGATTATGGTTATATTATATAACCTTGTTAATGTTAGTGTTAACAACACCAAAATTATGATGATGTCAAAGTGTGTAGTAATCTAACAACAAGCATTCCTCATTCTCAAAGATTCCTTGTGTGTAAGTCCTTTAGAGTGTAATGGCCCATGAAGCTAGAGCTTATCCTGGTTTCTGTAGCCTGAAGCGGACAAATGACAATGTTTGCCATCCTCTAGATAGAATGCTGGTCTATTACACTGATTGCAGATTACTTTCCCCAACCCAAGTTAAGGATTTGTACCCATTTTATACTTGGGTGGGGTGAGGCAACAACAGATAACTGGATAGAGAGATTAGAAAGACCAGTAGAAAGTGTAGACATAGGCCTACATATCGGTAAAATATTAAATCATCATGCTTTATTTAAATTTATATTAAGCTACTGAATAAGCTAGACATGGGTAAATGGGAAAATGTAATGGACAGGCGCAAAAACACACAGGCAGTGATAGTGATACAGAAAGATGAAAATTACCAGTGAAGGAGGAAACAGTGACTGCAATATATTTTTAGAAAAGTGATTGTTTTGGCTGCCTCTTTTTTCATTCCTTTGTTTGGACATTGTTGTATAATTGCCACTGTCTGTCACAACCAGTAGGCAATGATACAGTAATCACAAATGAGTACGGTACCAACCTCTAGAATAAAATTGGTTTAATGTGATCCCTTCTTTTTGAGTAACTGCTTTCCATTCAGTATCATCAGGGCCAAGGTCTAGCTCTATGAGATGAGTCCATGCATGGTTATGTTACAGTTACAATGAATGGAGAAATGGGGTTCCTCATTCTCCCCCTTCTGATTCACATCCTTGTCACTGTCTTTTCTCCTGTTCTAGTGATGCCACTGCTTCTACTTCTTCTACCCCTGCTGAACCTCTGCCTTCACCTACACCTCATTCCTTTGAGATTTATTTTGACTATAGTTACATTTCTTCCTCCTCCTCCTCCCGTCCTATTGCTGCTTGATTGCTACCATCTGCTAGGTGGTAGGTAATGAAAAAGGTGGACTGCTTAGCATTTGAACAACATGTTGCGTCAAACAAGAGGTAGACAGCACAATACCTGCTTCTGCTGCACCATGCTGCTATTGCACCTTTATCCCTCTTAATTCTTATCATCCTGTTGCTGTCCAGATGAAAATACAATGCAGCAACAGAAAGAGGAGGACCACAAAAAAAGGACTGATGTGAAATTTGAAATGTTTATGGAAGGTGACCTAATGACTAAAACTAAAACATTCAGCAGAATAGACTCGACATGGTTATCAATGTCTTTCTGTTTGCCATTCACTCAAAAATCCTAAATGAAAGGAGAGGACAGTCAATCATTTACTGGTGAATGCATTTTATTGAACCAAAGGTCCGATAATATTATAACAATTCCAGCAAAACCATGGAAAAGTATTTGATGAAACTACATTTCCATGATATGTAGGCAGAAAGAAAAGAGATTCATTTCATATTCAATTTAACTAACATTAGAATGTCTTAATGAATTCAACTGAAACAAGAAAAACAAGAACAAAATAAAAGAACTATGAAATTTTGAGGTGATTTTTGACAAAGATAAACAACAGACTAAAATGAATTTTTCCTTTTCCATTTTGTTCTTAGGAAATGTTTCATTGTCATTGTTTGATTAATTATTGCTTCATGATAACTCTACTAAGGGTAGGGTCAACTGAATGATCGTCTCACATTACGTATGAACACCATCAGTCACTATCAAAGTACAGATTAAAAAAATTTGAATAGAGATGAAATTTTAGATCTCTCTATGTGGTAACTTGATCAAATAAAACACCTAAAATTTGCATAAAAAATGGGTGGCGATAATGAAAAAAGGGGAGGTAGGAAAGAGGGAGAGTTTGGGGTATAGAATCACACAAGTAGGATATTCACACTTGCTCATTAGGTGTTCGCACTTATTGGCTTTTTAACAGGCGATGGGTGAAAATAGATAGCATAGCATGCCCATGACAAATATAGCCAAAAGGGAACTTGCCTTTAAACCAAAATGGTTAAGAAGGTCCCCAAAATTTCGGTTTAAAGTAATTCCACTACTTTAAAATGTAAGCTATAAAAGCTATTCCACTGTGTTTGTTCTACACATAAAAATTTTAGAAGGACAATGCAAATATTTGTATTTTTTTAAGATAACATTAATGATTTATTAAGTGTATAACTTTTTAAATGTTATTATAAACATAGCAGAATCCATAACAGTAACTTTAAAAATCCCCTTTATGACATCATGATGGAAACCTGAAGGCAACGTCGCATAGCTTCCAAGGAAAATGCATTCTGAAAAGCAGAGAAAAAGGATTGAGATAATTTTATTAACAATTGGGAGCTTTTGTTTGAAAAGGAGGGTGTTGAGCTCCACTCATATTTTTCTTTTTTTAAAAATTCAATGAATGAATATAAACATTTATATAGTACTTGCTCCCAGATAACTCTAGACTCCTAAGTGCTTTAAATATCAAATTTATCCCTAGTAGACAGCAGACGCATAGGACAGAGGCAAGCTGTCTAGTACTAGTGTTAGGCACTACCATACAGTTTTTTTGGATGGGGACAACATTGTCTGAACCAGAATCTCTAAATTTAATGTCAATCTCCAATAATGTCTGCCACAGGCAATTAATGAAACTGCAAAGCTAAAATGGCAAGCACAGAACTCAAAAACAAGGCTATACCTGCAGACATTTAGAAGTTAATAAAAAAATTGAAAGAAGAGATGTGATCATAATACATTCCAGCAAAGATTTATAAATAAAAATGAAAATTTACTCACAAATTTTTTATTAATGCTCATTGATAACGCATTGACATCTTTCTTCAGGGCTGACTTGACAGATTTCTGAAAGGAAACAGGTTAGTTCTTATAAAAATATTCGAAAAATATGCTCATCTTCTCTTCTATTTTATCCAGGTGCCCATTGCGGAATCATGACTAGTGTTATAAGATATTGAAACATGAATAATTCAAACCAACATGGAAATTTGCATCATTTCAACTCTGATAAGTCTTTCAATGTCCAAAGTCATTTCCTCTTGTTGTGAGCCACATTGGCAATAGTTTTAAGCTCTTTTGTACAGCTTAAAAAAAATCCAATATATCTTGAGCTTTCATTTTCACCATTTCAAACTCTAAATATAACTTTCTTTGCTCTTTCTGGAGAGTGGAGAGAGGAGAGAGAGAGAGAGAGAGATAAGGAGAGGGAAAGAGGCTGTCTGTATATTATTGTTGGGGAGAGAGGCTGTCTGTATGTTATTGTTGGGGATTGTGCTCATTGGTACCATTTTATTTTGACATTCTGCACACCCACATATGTATGCATTGCAGATTGTGCAATTGTTATCTTAATCTCTTGATGTGTCGTACTCGCACCCTTTCACTAAATAATAATACTAATTTTTTAATCAAAATTATTGGGTTGACATGTGACAACCCAACAAAAGCATCATGAGTTTTACAAGTTTGACACATAGTTAAATAGTGGCAGTGGTGGCAAGCAGCTCTACACCCTATGCAGCAAGCTTCTAGGTTCATGAAAAACTTGCTATTTTAAAGCTAGATAAAGTGACGTTTTGTACACAAAGTCAAAGAGCATTAGAAAATCCTAGGTACAGTAAAGTGCATGATTTCTATGGTAACCATTGTTCATAAAGCTTTTTACATGAGATATTTTTTGGTTGTATTAATCAACTCTCTACTCTGCGTATGTCAGCTGCTGAATTATTTGATCCTACTTACCCTATAGGTGCTGATGAGAGATTATCTCCTGATGAAAAGCCCCATCAAATTTGTAACAAATTAAATATGCTTTGGTTTTGAAAGGAATCTAATAATCTCATCTATTTTTGAGATGCCAGTCTGGTTATAATTTAATTAAAAACAATAGAAAATGATAATGATTACTAACAAATGAATCACATGTAATGAAAAAAAGGAGCAATCATTCTCACCTTTACTTTCTCTTGACTTGTGTGATTTTCTTTCATCTCATTCAACAAATCATTACATGCAAGCTTCAGAGATTCCAGGCTGAAATTAAATAATCTCTAAACCTCATTTTCCCTTTATTTTTTCATTATCATCAATATAACATATTCAAAAGAGAAAAGAGACAAAAGGAGAGAGAAACAGACAGTGGAAGAGAAGATAGATAGACAGATAGATAGATAGATAGATAGATAGATAGATAGATAGATAGACAGACAGACAGACAGACAGACAGATAGATAGATAGATAGATAGATAGATAGATAGATAGAAACAGACACATAGATAGATAGATATATATATATATATAGAGAGAGAAAGTGAGTGAGTGAGAGAGAAAATAAAATAGAAAGGAATAACATTTAGTTAAATCAAGTATGTTGTGCACTTGCAAGTCACAAAAGAATTTTTAAAATGGCTCATCACCCTAGGATCCAGGATGACAGTGACAGGGGTTTGAATCCTGGCTGCTTCATAATATAAGATATCAAAATTAGCATTTAGCTGCTGTCCCACCAGATGCTGGGCATTATGGGAATAGTGCCAAGACTGGTTGGCCCAGTGTCAGTATACTATGACTGGGTGAGATATTGATCCCTATTTATCCCCATGTGGCTGTACATTACCTCATCTAGAGAGCTCCAACTTTGATATGACCTGAATTGTATTAAAAAGGGTGTTGAACAAGCAACAATCAATCAATCTAACAAGAGTAAAAAAAAAAGAGAATAATATGGAGTGAAACATAAACGAGGTATCACCTTTGCTTTGAAAGTTCTCTGTGAGATTTCAATCTTTGTAAATGTTGGGACCATAGCATCTGAAATTGAGAAATAGCACAATTATTTGACTAGAAAATAAAAAATTAAAGGAAATTTATCTGACAGTCAAGATTTACATTATGACAAGAACCACAAATGCAAACTTACCATTGATTTTTTCTCTGATTCTTTTGTCTCTTTGCAAAAGTTTTCCATTTTGTTGACAACAGATTGGAATTGACGATCAAATAACTTCATAGCCTGTGACCTGCAATAAATTCATGCAAAATGTTCTTTAAGAACAATGAAATATACCATATATCATGAACCTATCCATTTGCTATTTCTCTTTCAACATAAGTCCATATTCATTATAAAAATATTTTCTGAAAAAGCTGTAAATAATAAACGTTTGATAATTGAATCCTAAAGAATTGGTATCAATTTCATAAATACTCAAGGTGCTTTAAATCTGCATAATTTTTAAAACAGATAATAATAGTTTTAATTGTAAGTAACAATAAAAATGCAAGTCACGAGTCTGGATTTAAAGATCTGAAGGCCCCACTGCATCTTTCTGTTAAGGGGTTCCTAGTGAGCAGATCCATGAGCAGAGAAGAGGCTAAATTTCCTTGCATCTCTTTACATTTATCATATGAGCCAACAGAAAAAATGTTATAATGCATTTGAAAAAAACCCTAAATCAATCCAAGTTCAAAATTCACCAAAGGCCCAATCCAACAAAGAATAATATAAGAAATGTAATATAAATCAGTAAAGTAGCAACAAACTAGGGGAAAAATCAGATCTTAGAGCACACAGATAGTATGAAGCATCAATTTTCTATTAACTCAAATTAGACACCTACCTTCTACCCTTGATTTCAGAAAATGAAGTTTTCATGATATTTCTAGTTGATTTCAGAATTTCTGGAGCAGTACCAATTGTACTACTACTTTCACTAGGGCCAGCACTGTGGGTCTTGAGATATATAATTGAAATAATCAAAATAAGTCTTAATTATCAATTGCAAATCAGCTTTCACAATTTTCTTTACATAGTTATCCATGGACACTTTTAAACCAAAATAAGCATTAATCAAATACTAAGTTCAAGAGTTCCCAATAATAAAAAGGTCTGATAAAGCTCAAAGCGCAAAAATTTAAGATCCAAGACAATACTTAGATATATTTAGAAAAAATCAAAATTAACTCCTGACAAAGTTTGCATCAAAACATTTAACTTGTAATTCCCTAAACCCTTGTAAAATATGATATCATTTTTAATTAGATTCAGACAAGAGAAACTTAAATACTACCATTCCTGCTCAATTTAGAAAACCTATTATAATGAATTCGAAAATTCGAAAATTGCCATATCATTTACCAACTCTAGCAGATATAATCAATTAAAAAATATAAAAGTTTTCAAAAATCAACATGCAATTATCATATTCAAACTCACATTTATAGATTCCATTTGGGTGAGATTATGTAAGGACTTATTAAGGTGGTCACTAGCCTCTTCCTCTTCCTCACCATTGTCATTCTCTGATGAATAATCTTTGCTTAAATCACCATACTTGCTGAATAAAAAGTAATTTTTTTCATTCCATGCTTTTGCTTCTTCCATATTGAAAGGATCTTTGCCTTGCAGATTCAAAGGAAGTGACAAATTCCTTTCATCATCATAAGATGAAGCTTGAGAAAAAGTTTTTGTTCCTGAAGATGTTGATTGAATATCAAAATGATCAATATTTTGATCTTCTATGCAATCTTTGGGCAGGTCAAATGAGGTTGCTTTGTGTGAAGAAGTTTTTTTTGCTACAGTCTTCAAAATACTTTTACTTTCCTTTGGAGTATTGTAGCTGAGAGATTTCATGTTTCTTCCTTTGGGCGTTGGTTTAGATAAGATTTCCAGTTTCTCTTTGGAAGAAGAAGCAAAACTTAATTCATCTGGGCACATCTTATGAGAATCTTCTATCTTGTTTTCCCAATCTTTTTCAGTGTTGAC
>JAUEKZ010246288.1:0-17499 GCA_031471865.1 Melibe leonina
ATACATACATACATACATACATACATACATACATACATACATACATACATACATACATACATACATACATAATACATAGGTACATGAAACTCTCATCATTGTATTCTCAAGATTGTATTTGTATGTAGGGGCAGATAAAGAAAGGAAGTACTTAAAAAATGATTATTTTACCTAAGAGGATTTAATCTTGCTCGAGAAAACGGGAGAAATAAATAAAGCGAGAGAGAGAGGGGGGAGAGAGAGAAAAAAAGAGAGTGAGAAAGAGAAGGGGGGAGAGATGAGGAAAAAGAAAGAGAGAGAGAGAGAGAGAGAATGGAAGAGAGAGACAGAGAGAGAGGGGGAGATAGGAGGAGGAGAGAGAGATAGAAAGAATAGGTTACGATTTTCAGTGGCACGACAGTTAGATGGAACAGCAATGTAGGCCTACATCTTGTGCCCCCAATGTTAGTTTCCACGCATTTCTCGATATGACGAGTATCTTCAACTAAGAAGGAAACCATTGAAGACCAAGGTCAAAGTTAAAAAAAGATATCAAGTTTTAAGAAATCATTTTAAAATGTCATTGTAAAAGTACACCGGCTGGGCCAGACAGACGAAAGAAAATTATGAAAACTTCATATTATTATCTTACCGCTGTAATACAAGCTATGAAACAGGCGTCTATAATAACCATCGCAAACTGCAATATGATATGAGACATGAAGAATATGGTTGTGGAAAAAAAAGGAACAAACTCATAAAGGCTATCATGAAATTATTTGACGTGGGAGAGAGTGAACTAGAATAGAATTATCTCATTAGGATTTCCTTTTCATATAAAACAACGATGAGGACAATAACACTCAAAACGAACTACGTACCAAGACCCTTATATGGTACGGACGCTAAATAATGATAATAATAATAATAATAATAGTATAAACTTTATTTGTCCAAAAGGAGGCGCGGTGGCCTAAGTGGTAACGACGCAGCACAGAACCCAGGGGCACCGGGTTCGATTCCTACCAGTGGCACGTCGGTTTTTCCTAGGGCAATAAAATTTACTTCAATTGCCTCACCCCACCCAGGTGTAATATGGGTACCAATCCACAATTTGGGTTGGGGAAAGTAATCTGCGATAGACCTGCGTCATTATGTCAGCTTCACGCTACAAAAACAGGAATAAGCTCCGGGTCCATGGGTCATTAGGCTCTAAAGGATTTACTTTTCCCAAAGGGGAAATTTTGTTTACAGTTGCAAGCACAGTCGGTATAAACTTAATAATGCATGGTAAAAGTAGTCAATGCAGAATAGATAAATATTTGTTAAAACGGAAAAATACCTAAATAGAAGTGTAATTATCACAGACATTATTGTAGAAATTTAAAAACAATGCATATTATGGAAAATACGATCGAACAAAAATAAGTGCTTAGGGAAAGTATTATTGTTCAAAGTAAAAGGAAAGTGAATTCCGACGTATTTGGTTGTAGGAGTAAATTGCCCGTGACAAGGCAGACAATGATAAATCGGTCGAAAAGGATTAAAAACAATTGTCTGTTTTAGGGAATATCTATCTTATTAATATTGGGAGTGCTCTAAAATTGGTATAAAATTCACCACCGGAGGAACAAACAGTCAGGTTTAATTGTTTGTTTGTCCAAGCCAGTGTAGGTTCGTGTAGGAGGTTTCTTTGTCTTCACAGATTTTAATGACCGCAATTTATCGTTTCTCCGTTCCTGAATCTTGTTGACATTCTATTCAATTTTTGAGCGTGGGTCACTATTCAAAATAAGGCACTCAGAACCAAAACATACCTAACCTGTAGTTCAAAAATAAGCTTCGTTTCCTTTTACTCTCTGAAAGCGAGAGAGAACATGGAGGAGCGGGTAAAGATAATATTAAAGAAGAACAACTAAAGAGTATTTGTCAATTACGAGCAGATTGTTAAAATAGAGAGAAAGACAATAACAATTTTATAATGTCTGTTTCCTCTCATGCCAATACGGTAATCATTGAATCGGCGTACAGAAAAGGTAAGTGAAATAATAATTAGATTTAAAAAATGATAATAATAATCCAGGTTTTTTTTAAATTTATCATTAAAAAATAGTTTTGAGGGTAGAGGGACGATATCATTACAGTAGATATATGATATTTCTTCCTTGAAGAGTCCAGACCAGATTTTGCGAGATGTTATCATCAAAATTTGATACCATAATAGCTTTGGTCAAAGTCTGCTCGGGCCTACCAAATTACCTGAGGACCAAAACAGAGTAAACTCACAGTTAATATTACTTACCGTACCTTGAATGTAGTGTTGTTAAGGGCTGCGCTGAAACATCACAACTTAAGGATTTCCTAGACTTTCTGAGGTAGTCGAGGCAAGTCAATATAGCGAGTTATTAGCGTCATGGCTCAAACAGGTCAAAGTTCAGCGTCTGTTAAGTGGGTTAAGTGTTTGAACCAAGTGCATCAAACACAAGACGTTTTAATCAGCATTCTAGCAACTAGACCCGTTGTGTGAGTACTGTGACTGGGTGGGATTTCCAGACGAGCCCTTCGTTTATCTCTTTGTTGCAGAACATTAATTTTTCCTCAGAGCTCTGCATTTGATATGACCTAAACGGTTAACAGGCAAGAACCAACCAACCACCAAACAGTTAGTTCCACTTTATCATGAACTCTTTTTGTAATTTGCATTGACTGGACTAGACGTGTTGGCCGCAACATTACATTATGAAAACTACTCAGAACAACACACACACACAAACACCATTCAGTAATAGTTTGACACACTACTTAATGTGTTGTTTTTGTCCGGCAGCTTCTTCCTGTCCAGTCAAAGCGATTTTTGCATGTGAAGGAACAAGTTGTTTTTGGGCCGTGGTCGTCATTGAGAGCCTTTTCACACAGATTTTGAAACCACGTGCTTTGAAAATAGATCTAGAGACAGAGTGCGAGCTGGGGTTTCTATTTTGCCTTGACCGAATTCCTGTTTAACTCATCGTCAGAGAGCTTCATGTTTCAAGTCATCGAGTGAATTGTATCCTGATTGCGATGTATGTTTCTTTTAAAAAAATATTTTCAATGTAGACAATATTGGTTATTTCTTTTGCTGAATATTTTGGGGCAAGGAAAACCTTTGACAAACTATCTTTAAAATAAAACTGGCATACCGTCTACACACTGTCAAACATCTGAGCTCTACTGAATTGCCCAGTCTCTCAAGCTAAATTTTGTTATGCTCTTTTATGATTTTATCTGTAACATTAACTTATCGTTTTCGTCCTGATGTACCTATCTAGGCTTAGGGACGAAAGTTTAATTTTTACGTCTTATGTTTTGCTAGTCTTCTACCGGCTTACTTACCATTATCATAGTTATACCATAACAAAAAGACACAAAAACGCCATTATTATAAATGGTTTACAGCAAATACCATGTTGCATTGTTACTGCGTGGGTAAAGGATTGGAGAGAGGAGGCGTAGACAAGTGAAACTGCTGCTGTTACTACAATAGCGAGGACACATAGACTCTACATTTTTTTATTTGTCGATTCTATTTGTACAGCATCTATCTGGTAGTTAGATAAAAGAAATAGTACTGTCTTTCAGCTATGTAATTGGGGCTGTCCCATTCATGTTCATTGAAGGCAAAACCTCTCTGTCTCTCTCTCTCTCTCTCTCTCTCACTTTCTCTCTCTCTCTCTCTCTCTCTCTCTCTCTCTCTGTATTTCTCCCTGCGAAAAAAACACACAAAACAACGGGGGAAGTTTGCTAAGCAAGTAGAGCACCCACCTTAATACTGGTATCTTGTTCAGGGATTTGATTCTCGTCTCCCGTCATGCATGTGAAGGCTAAGGACAATCGTAAGAACGAGCAGGGTCACACTTTTCTGCTTGTGAAAGAAATCTTAATTTCCAAAACTCAATCTTCCATTGTGGTTGCTTTTAAAATCTACTTATTGCTCTGGACCCTGATCGTTTTTAGAAACATTTTGAGGGGGAAAGCATTTGATATTTGATTTATCTTAAAGCAAAATAAGACTTTTATCGTTCTTCTCCCTGTGCCATTTATATAAAAGACATGATAAAGATGTTTCACTAGAATCTGCTACCTCAACAGGCGTCAGGCATTATGGAAACAGTACTAAGAGTAGTTGACCAGGTCACGTTATACTGTGACTAAATCCTATTACTGATTTAGCCCTCCGTTTGTCTATGCAGGGCAGGATGTTGACTTGTCTTCAGAGAGTCATTTTTCTTTTAAATTTGAATGTGATGTGTTGGTGTTAAGTCAATAACAAAAAAAATACCATCCTGTTTTTTTTTTTAACAGGAACAGAATGACAGAATGGCGAGACAAGCTAAACCAACCCATTTCATTAGTGTGTGCGTTGCAGTCCCTGGTTGTTATTTGATTGTGACAAGAATAGCTCAATGAGTCCAAGATTGAAACATCTAATAAAACAACAATGGAGGGATGAGTGGAACGAGAGACAGCCATGAGTCAGTTAAGTCATTTTTCTTATACTCTGTTTATTTCTTTAACTATTGTCCTTTTTTCTTGGCTTCTTTTGCTTTTCAAATAGTCTACCAATTTAGACTAAATCTTGCATTTCGTTTGAAAAGAAAAATTCGACTGAATATTTCGTTAATTTGAAATTTAAAAAAAAATCAAATCGGATTCATATTGAGTAAATAGATGCCAGAAAAAGTCTTTGATCTGCTACTTTATAATAGGCTTTGTCTTAATCGAGTTACGAATGTTTACAACACTTACATAGCGCTATATTATCTCATAATTTTTATTATTGTGTATTCAACACACGAATTAGATATCAGTGTCTTGGTGATTCCACATTATGTGACTAGTTTAGATTCGTATATTATTCGGTCGAGATAATTCGTGTCTATCCAAGGAATAGATCTATTGGTATTTGGGCAATATCCAAAATTCAGACATCAAGTCTTAACATTGTGTTGCTGTGTTGTAGCAGTCAGCCATTGGTGCATTTCCCTTCTTTTCCCGGGGTCATAATTGTCTTCTCACCCACACCTCCCTTCTCCACCCATCACCCTTTTCATTGTCAGAATGTCTCCATCACCTTTCCATTGTCAAAATGTCTCCACCTTTTCATTGTCAAAATGTCTCCATCACCTTTCCATTGTCAAAATGTCTCCACCTTTTTATTGTCAAAATGTCTCCATCACCTTTTCATTGTCAAAATGTCTCCATCATCACCTTTTCATTGTCAAAATGTCTCCATCATCACCTTTTCATTGTCAAAATGTCTCCATCACCTTTTCATTGTCAAAATGTCTTCATCATCACATTTTCATTGGTAGTATAAAAGTGAGGGATGGCCTTGATTAAATTAGGAAAATATTTTCTCATCCATCTCTTTTCTTTGTTTTTCTTGGCTTTTGCCCATTTTGTCCAGTCCTTAGTTTTGCATAGACATATCTAGATTTAAATTGGTTCTTTCACTCGTTTCAGCAATTCGGATGAAATATGGTATCAATTTTGAGACCAAAAACATACAAAATTGTATTCAATCATATGAAGTCTAACCGCAGAAAAAAAACATTTGATCTACGTCAACGATTTCATTCTTTATCAAATTTGGGAACTTTCGTTATTGAGTTGTTTAAAACACTGTGACACCTTGCGGGTTGTGAACATAGTATTATGACATTGTCATTCAAAATGTGTTTAGTGTGTGTGTGTGGGGGGGGTAGGTTTGATGTTTAACACTGATTATATTTTATCTAGACGTCTAGTCTTGTTTTGTAAACGATAATGAAATGATTATGTAAATGACGACAATCCTGTTGGTTTTATTCGGTCAATTGATGATGTACTTATCTATTCCAAGTTGTTTTGATGAAATTACCAGGATAGAAATACTGCATGCTTTTGACGTCATAATGACAATTTGCCCGGAACGAAGAAAGAGTAGTGTTCACCTTTTCGCCTTTCCAGTAACACATCACAAGTACGTTTGCTAGTAAGCTGCGATCGTTGTGATAATTTTGCTTCCATGCATGTAGTCTCTGTTACAGACTCACAACAACGACCGCACTATGCCAACACATTCAATTGTGTTATGGTATGATTAGGAGAAGAAAAAGGGGAACTAATACCCAAAAAAAAACGCTTTCGTTGGCCGTTTCTCGTTTCACCACTGCATTGTATCTCAAGTTTGAACACTACTCACTTGGTTGCGGTCATGTTGTCATTAGAGACACCTAACGCATACAGTCAATCCCCAGAGCTTCGTTTCGTGGTGTACATATTCTACTTCTCCTGTGTAAACAGGTCAACTCACTGTTGTCGTCGTGTATAATTTGTTTGATGCTGTTTCTATGACTGCCCCACATTGCAGCTGTAACCATAAATTACGGTCACTTATTGCCATATGCAACCGAGGAGAAAATATTACCAACCAACAAATCCGAAAAACTAAAAACTTAGTTTTTTATTCTAGACAGTGTTCAACATGATCACACTTCACGGACTGTTCTGGCACCTGATATAAGGACACACCACCGGCTGTGTCTAGTGAGTTTAAGTCGTTGAGACGCTCTCATCATATTTATTGCAAGATTGAGACAGGGTGTGTTCAGAGGGGGAAAATGGCTCAATGCAGCCATATATTGCGACAAGGGCGGCTACATGATGTAATATCCCTGGGTAAGAAACGAAGTAACAAAATTTTGGAAAATAGAAAGTATTGTATTGTACAGGCAACACAAAAACTTAGAAAAATTAAAATAAAAAGAGACTCTGTAAAAACGAGTTTACTCTAAAAACAACACAGGAATAGGTGTTCAGGTTGCACAATGGGATAAAACTTTGAGAAAATTATACTTGTTGTGTATATGGATTGTTTTATTATAATTATCGGAGTTTAGTTCTTAATTTGATAGAACTTAGGATTTCTTTTCTAGAGTATTGAACTGATCTAAAAATTACCGGTGTTTGTATTTTATTTATTTTCTGCTTTATATTCCCCCTTTTCTTTGGAGGAGCCTTTCCGTGTAAAGTTTTTACCTTCGTCAATGACACCATTTTTAAACTATCGTTGACGGCACAGTTTTAAAACTATCGTTCACCACACCATTTTAAAATTATCGTTCACCACACCATTTTTATTGTCGTTCCTCATGTCATCAGCGAAAGAATAGGTTTGACTCAGGTAGCGATATGTTATTTTGTATTCACAACAGTGAGATATTGCGATAACTCGGTAAAATTGAAGATGGCATTAATTGTTGAGTTTCAGTAGTAAATAGTTAATTCGATTATCGTTCTTGTCAAACCAAGCAATACGAGCACTAATATTCCACCGACATTATAACCACATTTTTTTCTAACTAAGTAAATTGAGGCTATATTTATTCCATGTGCCATTAACATTCTAAAATTTTGCTGTCATTTTGACCCGTGCTATGGAGGTCCCTTATTTCCCTGGAAGAGATGCTTCATCTCTCCCTGTCGTGACTTAAAAGGGACTCTTCACCAGGATATGCCCCACTCCAACGCTGCAAACATGTTTAGTCCTTCCAAAAGTTGTCTTTAAGTTGAAACCAATGAAAAGTTAAAAATACCCTTGTCAGAGGAATGACGCTATCAAAAATGAGGATCCAGCTGTTGGTGATGATTTTGCTGTCCCCTCGCCGTACATTACCAGGCACCCTGACTTCCAGGGGTTTCGATCTATCTTTTGCTTCCCCGCGTTTTGCGGTGGCATCAATGGACAAAAAGGGACAAATAGATGGGATGGAAGGAAGCGATCGGGTGGGACAGAGAGACAACGCTCAGGAGTTGTAGGAATACTTTTATCCACATGCGCAGTAGAATATTGTGTAGCATCCGTCTGGTTCACTATCAAATCGAAATATTCTACCATAGAATAAGACTGTGCACACGTGTTCTTTCTTTTTTCTTTTTGTTTCCTCTTTTTTCGATAGGGTTAGAAATGGGTCCTCTAGACAAGGGAATTAGTGTCATATTTACTACAGCTTAAGGCAGTTTGAGTAGTGACGATGTTTTCATGCCGTTCTCTTGATTCCAGCCATTCTCACTTCCCCGCGGCTATCTGAATATCACATTGTTCATTGCCCGCGAAACCCATTAAACTAGAGCTTTGAATTACGTGCTCCGGGAAGTGGAGGGAGAGAGGAGTAGGTTATGAATGTGCTCTGATCGGTTATACTGCTAACTATGAAACATCTCTCGTCGTCATTGTGGTGCGTGTATGACGCCGTATAGAAAAAAACAACAACCCTTGATCCCTTCAACTAGACAAACAGGGTGGGCTGGGAAAGGGGAGGATGTAATCGATCTTTTTGTTCTATTTTACACATCAAAAGGCTCGAGAGCGTGCAATTTAAGAAGTAATTCGTTTACGATGTGAATTTATTTCACTTGTGTGATTTGCAAAAATGAAAAAATAGGAATACTATCAACGTGAAGTAATGGCTCTAAATCAGTTTTACAATCGAGTGAATTATGTTGTTTCCATTGTGTATCTTTGAAATAAATGATAGTGTGGCGCCCAGACTTGGCGTCTTTGGCTACCGCCCCCAATGCTGCGCAACACTTCATGTTATTGTTTTAGGTTTTGTGTCGTGCTTCCGTTTCCTTCAACGTCCTATGTTTACGTCCTTTTTTGTTGTCAATACAATAGACGTCTATTCATCAATAACTTATTCAAGAGTTTTGTTGACCTTACTATTACGATTACTATATCTACTATATATTATACAACGCTAAAAGAGTACTTGTTTTTTCCCATCATCATGTCATTTACATTCTTTTGTCATCAAACGCAACATTGCAACCATCATAAGCATCATCCCAAACTCTATTTCAACTCTCATGACGTCAAAATTACATCCACCCACTGCTATTGCAAACACCCACGCAGTAGCACAACCACTAACACGACGACTACCAATAACAGTATCAGTATCAGCACCACTACCACCACTAACAGCATCACCACACCACGCCCGCCCCCTATGATAGACTGCTTGTGTCAAGTCAAATACTCCAACAATGGTTGTTTTAAACTTAAGGTGTGTGTCCACTGGTAGGTTTTAGGAATAGAAAAACGGAATAGAAATGTCTTGGGTGTTTCAATTGGTGCGATTTTGGAATTGCACCAAATGAAACACTCAAGACTTTTCCATTCTATTTTTCTATTCCTAAAACCTACCAGTAGACACACACCTTAACAAACAAGACACCAAGAA
Organism: Melibe leonina; assembly: GCA_031471865.1. Lineage (NCBI taxonomy): Eukaryota > Metazoa > Mollusca > Gastropoda > Nudibranchia > Dendronotidae > Melibe > Melibe leonina. The sequence continues at coordinate 9,246 of JAUEKZ010246288.1, forward strand.
GAGAAGAAAAACTGAACACTATTTAAGAATGGTAAAGTAAAGGATTTCAATATATTAGCAGCAACTAAAAACAAAACAAAAGGTAAAATCGTAACTCGTACGTGTCAGCTTCATTCAGGTTTTTGGCATATTGTGTCAGTTCACTGAAAACGGATTATCTGGAAGAATGACAATATGTGCATTTATAAGGTTTTACATAGTTCAGTTCGGTTAGGATCAAACCTTGCGGTGAAAGGGTGAAGTCTGAATGGGAATCACGACAATTTGCACAGGCTGTGTTCTCATATTTTACAATCCCGATGTCGGATTAGAGGGCTTTGTGGTGACAACTTCGTCATCAATTAGATACGATAATCTCGCATTCTGCTGAGTTGGCTGTGCTGGAAAGCTCATAAACCAAGGTTGTAACATTTAATCGACCACCCGACTTGCTTGTAGTTGGAGTTTTATTCCAACGTTTCACCCTTTTAGAGATATGAAATGGCGATTTTGTTTGATACAAATAATTCACACAGCATTGATAAGCCGAGCGGCAAATCAATTGTTTGCCAAGAATTTGCAATGGTGGCTGAAAGTCAGATAACTAAATCCTATTAAGCTTTATCAAGCCATTTCAAAGGCAATGATATCGAATATATTATCATGTGATATCATTTTAGATTAAAATAGAATTTGTTTGTTGTCAACAAGATATTAATAGATGCAGGCTAATACGAAGGGCGAGAGGAAGCATGTTCAGGTAACATCGATTTAGAGATAAATGTTTAGATAATTCGGTAGATGATATCAATAATGTCAGCATGGAATTTGTGAAATGCAATAAGATAAGCATCAAATTTATTTTCTAGATACTGTCAATTTTATCTAAAACGTAAATTACAGAAATATTTTTTTTAAATACTTGCAGAAAAGACAGGTAAATAGATATTTAACGAGGCAGAGAACATAAAATTGTCATTTTCAGTCATAAGAAGAACGTTGTTTTAAAAGAAACTTGTCAAAATGAAAATTCAAATGTCCTTAAATTTGTGTACCAAGGATGTATAATAAGCATTGCAAAACGCACAAAACAAACATTTAATGAAGCGAGTTAATTCCCTTGGTAATTTATTTGAATCTTTTTCTTCCAGCTTATCCGGCATTTAGCAGGATTTCCATAATGACGAGCACATCTCCATGCATCTCGGCTCATTTCATCATCTTCCTCCAGCCCCAGTTCTTTCATACCCTCTTTTACCCTATCAATCCATCTAGTCCCTTGGCGTCCTTTTATTCTCTTTTCCTCTAATTGTAAAGCCATTACTATTTTTGGCCCACATACTCCCTTTCTCGTCTCTCTCCATGTCCAAACTATCAGTCTTCTCTCATCCTTATTGACACCGTCTTCAATTCAGTTAACCTTCATATCCATTCAATTCTCAATCTTACCTTTTCTTGTCCTACCAAGCGCAGATCTTAACTCGCATTTCTCTCATTGCTGCTGTATTTAATTCTTATGTAATTGCTGGCCTTACAACAGACTGTATACCTTTCCCATCAACTGTGCAGAAATTCGTTTGTCACACAGGACTCCGGTTACCTTCCTTCCTATTAATCCAGTCGGGGGTAATATTATTAATATGGACTATTAGGAACAGACACGAGAGAGACAAAAACAAAATGATGTCGACGTTTCGGCCTAATGCCGTCCTCACGACAGACCCACATACAAAATATCGCAAATAATTTCAAATGACACTAATAGAACTCATCCGTTTAGCTCGGTACTCCGGGGAAAGATGATCAAATTTGTGGAGATGCTTGAAGGTAAAATAAATTCCTGTTCCTAATATTTCTCCTCCATATTCCAGCCTGCCTGTATCACCTTGACATCCTTCGTAATTCCCCAATTTTCTCTTACAGTCACTCCTCCATATCTAAATTGGTTTGTCTCCGGAACACCCACTTCCATCTTTGTCGGAGGTCCTGCTGACTTTCATTCAATGCACAGACACTTTGTCTCCGGTCTTCTTACTCTTAGTCCTGCCCTTTCAAACACCCGTCTCAAGCGGACCCAGCTCATATACGCCTCAGCTTTTGTATCATTCAAAAGTATTATGTCGTCTGCATACATCATTTGTCATGGTGCCTTACGACGGTTCTTTTCAATAAGGGCACTCATTACGATTGCAAATAGCAATGGACTTAGTGCCTCTCTCTGACGTAGTCCTCCTCTTACATTGAATGGTTTCGTTGAGCTAACAGCTGCCCTTACCACAGTTTTAATATCTCAATACAGATCCTGAATAATTTTTATAATATTACCCCCTCTGCCTTTCGACAGTACAACAGTTCTTCTCTCGTGAATCTATCATAGTCTTTCTCAAGGTAAAAAAAAATTCACATTGTAATTCTTTTAGATTCTCCCTATCGAACAGGGCAGTTTTTTTCTCTTCCTCTTTCTGATTCTCTTGTCGATTACTCTATACCATAATATCATGTGACCCATTAACTTGTCTATCGTTGCAATGCGGCACTTGATATTTCCCTTTTTTTTTTTGTATATAAGAATCAATGTACGTGGTGTTCCCATTCTGCAGGCATTTTTTTCTCTCTGTAGAATATCGTTGAGCAACCATACCACGATATGTAGTCCTTCGTCTGCAAGATATATCTCAAGAATTCCGCTGGTATCTCGTCTGGTCCAACTGTTTCCCCATTTTCATCTTGCCCACTGCCTCCCAGACTTCATTTTGCTTCTCTAATCTATCATCTTTTCTTCAGGTCGTATATTTGCACATCTCCTGTCTCTATCAATTTCTTCATTCATGAGGTGTTCGTGGTATGTTTTTCATCGTACATGGATCACTTCGTCTTTGCCCCATGCTCTTCCAATTCCACCTTTAAGATTATTATGTTGTAGATCTCTCATTTTCTTCCCTCTCTGTTTCACTTTAAAAAAATGTTCTCCCCTTTACGTTCTAATTGCTCATATATGCCTCCATCTTTGCTTTTGCTGCCGCTCTTTTTTGCTTCTCCTTTTGCTTGTTTTTATCAATCTACTACCCTAACATCCCTACATTATTTGTTTCCATGTTCTTCCCTACCTCCCCCCTTTTTCTCTATTGCTTCTTGAACCTTTTTCATTCCGCCGCCATATTTCCTTTCCAACTTTTCCTCTTCCTGAGCTCACACCCAGCCCTTCTTTGACCACTTCTAGGATTGTATCAGCGGATGTTTTCCAGTCCTTCGGGAAATCAGTTCCAAGTCTTTCTTTTACTTCTGCACGAAATACTTCTCTTTGCTGTTCCTTTTTCAGTTTCCACCATCGTGGGGTTTTTCATTCTTGCTTTTCTTTTCCCAAACGCTACCCTCCCAATTACAATCTTAATTTGCGTTACTCCCCCCCCCCCCCCCCTTCTCTCTCCTGGTCTTTATTTCTAAAATGCATATTCAATATTGCGAATGTTGCAAATCATATAATTTCTTTGCCTTCTTCATCCCTACTACCATATCGCTACGTTCCACACAATTTCTCCTTCCCGGTATTGCTTTCTCCAACATGCCTATTCAGGTCCGCACTGACTTAACTTTTTTGTTTTGTCAAATGTTTGTATTTGTTCTGGTTTCTTTCCAAATTACTTCCTTCTAGTTTTGAGTACAACTTGTCTGGGTACGTAGGCAATCACAATGATTTGTTCTACATTGACTACAACGGTGAAACAAAGGGAGGCCAGTACTGTCAGACAAAGACAAAACAAGAAACAAAAAAAAGGAACGTTTCGACCCAAGGTGTTCATCAGGACAAACGAATTACTTGCCATGTTGCCAACTCTATTTCGTGTTGTCTTCTCTCATTTGAACAAGAGTTCATATCCTCCCCCAACCCCCTCCCCCTTAATGTTTCACCTTTCCACTTCGTTTCACAAAATGTCAATCTCTCTTCTTTAGCTTCCGCGATTTTCCTTGATCTGCCTGTCATACTTTTAACATTTAAAGTACCAAACCCATCCATTTCCTTGCCCATCTCATTCGTCTTTCCTCCTTTTGTGGGTGACCAGCAGACACCGACTTTGCACTGCCACCATGCCGGCCAATAATACCAAAGGCAATCACTGGTAACCCCCGGGCCTTAGCCGATCCGGTATGACACTTTAAGTTTGTTTTATTCATTTAGTTGTGGGCTGAGTTTTACTGCCAATATGACTTTCCTGAGCAAACAACTCCACCCCCCCCCCCCCTTAATTCATCCCGGCTTGTGACAGGCCTCACAAGGTGCTGGATTGCACCAAATAAAAAGGCTGGGCTAGAAATATATGTATAAATTTGTTGCATGGCAATCAATGTAAGTGTTTTCATAATAGGTTTTTTAACTTGCAAAAACTGCAGGTTATCTTTGATTAAATGTGCGCCTTTATCACACAAATCCATTCTTATTGTAACTTTTTTTTTCATATTGGCATTTTTCTTTTTTTGTATGATCTACTGACTATTTATTTTCCTTCGCTCCTAATCCAGTCTGATCCGTCTTTTATCAGACTTAGCTCCTGGAATTAACTGGGAAGCTAATCTTCGGATCTGCCCGTCTCATCATGCGGTCCCTGATCCAGATACAACTTATCTCACTGTGTGAGTTTAAAAAAACCCAAAAATAACCCAAATTACATATGAACAAAAACAAAAAGAATAGCATAAAATTTTTATTATGGCTATCATCCTTCAAACAATTCTGCAATAATAGTTTGAGCTAGGGAGGGGGTATTTTCATTTTCAATGATAATACTAGTCAAAACCAACTATCGAAATCCCCTAAATGATGTAGAACATGTTGGGACTAACGTTTTATACGATTTTTTCTTTCCTAGATAATATGAATAATAATAATAACATAAACTTTATTTGTTCCAAAAGGGAAATTCTGTTTACAGTTGCAATCACAGTCGGTATAAACTAAATAATGCATGGTAAAAGTAGTCATTGTAGAATAGATAAGTATTTAAAATCTGACACTCGATGGTAAAAATAATCTATGATGTCTTTCGCATCTTGTGCGAATAGACAATAAACGGTTACTTCTACTGGACCTTTCAGTTAAATTGTTTAAAGGATGGGACTGGTCATCTAGTATTTTATTTAACAATTTCAAACAATTTGATGCATAAAGTTCCTCGTATGTATTTATTTCGTGTGTATTTTAACGTTCTTTTCCTAATTTTTTATATATATATATGACAACTTGATGTAGTACGTTTACGTTTTTTTAAAAGTTGTATTCCTTTTATAGACAATGAAGCCAAAGAAACACATTTACATAAAGAGAATGACAATAGATGCACATGATACTACTAGCAAAAAAATATTTTCCAACAATTCAATGTCAGAATGATAGTAAGTTTAAATATGTATCTATATAATACATTATACTGCTTTATAGATACCATAAGTATTATATCTGCATAATCAAACATATTGCATCCAGCTCCCTCACTTTTATTTTATTGTCATTTTTGATTAGACGTAAAACTCTACTCTAGTTGGTTTGTTTCTAACACATTTGGGTTTATATCTAAATCTTTCATTCAGAAAACGGAGGCATAAAAATGTACCATGACATTTTACTTCATTCTTACATACGGTGCATTTTATTCTTCCCGCTTAAGTCTGCTTTTACCGCATCTACCCCTTTCTAAATAAAATGAATATTCCACTTTTCTTCCCCTGTGACACATCTAAATATTTTTAATTCTTTTACGTGCCTGTACAGTTTGATTGATGTCTCCCTTGCATTTGCCCTCCACGATTGAATATATATATTTTATTCGTTGTGTAAACGACTTAATATGTTGAATAATTATTCATTAATTGTCTTACCAAACAATCACCCATTCCACTCTTCTCTTATAATTTACGTACATGACTCACCCATGTATTTATATCTGGATTTATGATATTCATTACTAGGAGTTGTTTGTATACACTTCCAATACAACTATTCCTATCGTTTGCGCTATTTATAACTTTTAATCAATACTTTATTATTCTCATTTTCTTATGATAATCAAAGAGACAACGCCAAGTTCACCGCTAGCTCCTCGAGTGTAAATGTTCCATTGTAGTCTTCGGTGTTTGCACTTGTGAAGTTTGGGTGTTGTTTTCTGCTCGCTCTTTTTGAGAAATTGTGCGGTGTAGTGTGATGCAGAGGAGCAGTGGGACATCATGTCCACCAGGACGCCCGCGACCTCCTGATTCGGCAAAGGAACCATCAGGTTTGAGAAAATGTTGCATGGGGGAGGAGTTCCCTTGTCCTGATCTTCTACATTTTGGTCAGGGGGGTTGTCTACCGAGCTTCGTTTGCCATCACGGATGAGCGTCTGAGCGACATTGAAATGTTTGATGCTCAGGTCTGTAGAATTTCTGGCGCTCCCTTGTATGCTCTCCTCTCCTCGGTAGCAACCCTGCAATCCACCGAAAACAAATGATTTCTTTTTCGTGGTTTCCCAGAAGTTTTGGGTATGCAGGAGTTTCAAATTTCAGTAACTCTTCATAGCTGTCAAGGTTTTTGTGAAGCACTGTTGAGAATACAATACTGAGTCTGCTCTCCAAAGACGCCACCTGATCGGGTTTGGGATTTCCCCAGTGGTTGAGAGGGTAGCACAGAAAGGAATGGCCCAAAGCATGGTCATTTTCCATGACGGGCCAAAAAAGCTCTGGTACAAGATTGGGATCAACAGTGTGAGATTTATCGGTAATGTCCTTAGTGTAAGGCAATTTATGTGTGTAGGTGGCAGTGTGTTTGCAAGGTGGACATCATTCTGGAGGATAATTTCCACCGCGAGCGTTATTCTCCCAGCATGACCCTTGGAGACAGGAGCTAAGCGAAGAATCGCTCAAACTCAACCTTTTCCAGTCTTTTGTCGGGTGGGCTGCACACCGAGCAGATAGTTGGTCTCTTCAGCAAAGCTGAATATAAAAGGATCTGTGTGTCCAGGGCCAGTCTGCGGTGGACTCATTTTTTACAAGAATGGATACGCCGCCACTCGCAATCTGGCCATCATGGTGAATATGGTGATGTACCTGATAGCCAAGGACTGCGTTCTGTCCGGCACTTTAAACTCACAACAGATGGAGGAAATGTAATTTATATGTCTTAAAAATTATAAAACATCATTAAACCAGGCACTCGGACAAATATCTTCATTTCTCAATCCACGATTAATCGATTCCACTGTCATGAGAAATTGTTTCTTATTGATATATCGATTTCGCCCCTGCTCGTGAAAGGCTACATCACCATTTTAAAAACATGTTCCAAGAAAGTATTAATCTAATCGTGTACTGAAAGTCGTTTTTGTTTATTGTATGTTAACAGATTGATCATTCTTCTTTTCTTTACTCTTATCAGGACAGTTCCTTTCATGCTAAATTGTTCAATTCGTTTTTTGCTATTGTTTAATTCCTACGATATATCCAGGCTTTTTTCCTTTATTTCTTTCCAGTTGACATTTAGCATTCTATTATATTTCATTTAAAAAAATGGTTACCTTCCAAAAAAAACCAAAACAAAGCAGTCAAATCTTTCAGCTCAGGGTGTTTGCATCAATCACAGTCCCAAAAGGAGTGTGTCCATGCCTCCATCGGGGCAATTCATACACACACACACACATACACACATGCACATACACACACACTCATACTGCTCCATGTGTGGTTGCATCGATCACAGTCCCAAAAGGAGTGTGTTCATGCCTCCATCGGGGCAATTCATACGCACACACACACACACATGCACATACACACACACTCATACTGCTCAATGTGTGGTTGCATCGATCACAGTCCCAAAAGGAGTGTGTTCATGCCTCCATCGGGGCAATTTATACACACACACACACATACACACACACACAATGCTCCATGTGTGGTTGCATCGATCACAGTCCCAAAAGGAGTGTGTTCATGCCTCCATCGGGGTAATTGATACACACACACACACACACACACACAATGCTCCATGTATGGTTGCATCGATCAGTCCCAAAAGGAGTGTGTTCATGCCTCCATCGGGGTAATTCATACACTAACTCACACACACACACAATGCTCCATGTGTGGTTGCATCGATCACAGTCCCAAAAGGAGTGTGTTCATGCCTCCATCGGGGTAATTCATACACAAACTCACACACACACACACACACACACAATGCTCCATGTGTGGTTGCATCGATCACAGTCCCAAAAGGAGTGTGTTCATGCCTCCATCGGGGTAATTCATA
>JAUEKZ010246399.1:0-18543 GCA_031471865.1 Melibe leonina
ACTAAACCAAGTAGGAACCAAATTGGATCACCCACTAAACCAAGCAGGAATCAAATTGGATCACCCACTAAACCAAGTAGGAATCAAATTGGATCACCCACTAAACCAAGTAGGAATCAAATTGGATCACCCACTAAACCAAGTAGGAACCAAATTGGATCACCCACTAAACCAAGTAGGAACCAAATTGGATAACCCACTAAACCAAGTAGGAACCAAATTGGATCACCCACTGATACCAGCATGCATTCATTCAGATTTTTAATGTATGGTGCCAGTATGATTATATAATAACCTTCATATCTTCTTTAACCCTATCAATGTAATAAATAAAAGTAATAAATATTTCATCTACCTACTTAGCATAATCAATGCATCTGAGTTGGAGAGGGATTTCATAATATATAACCCAATAACAAGATCTATAGGTTCAAAACAATATACCTCAATCTACCATAATGGTTGTATACGTCTTTGAAATTTCATCTTTTCTTAACCATTATATTAATCATAATAATTATTATGTATGTGTATCCCGGTTCTTTTCCATCAAACTGCATGGTTTTAATATGTTATGTTAATAAATGTATTATATACATACCTAGATAGGCATTCACAGAGTTGTAAAAAAAACACTCTAATCTTATTCATTTTTTATCTTATCATACCTTACACCTACTATCTTTCTTTAGTTTGTTGGGATTCCAATAATGGCATAATAACCAATGCTAGGAAAGAGAGAGTGGCTGAGTAGGGTAGAATATGTCAAAACATGAAATTCATTTAACAGTAACAGTGACAGACAAAGCTTTTCAGTTTGATTTGAAGTCAAAGTCTACGTTTTGACAATTAAGAAAGATTGTAGGAGCATTAAGGGAATGTAAATGAACAAAAGACATTTCAATTCCTGCTTTACAACTCAGCATGTTTGTGTATGTTTATACCAACTGAAACAAAGGAACTTTCTTCTTTTCTTTTACCAAGTGTATTAATATTAACCTTTGATAAGACTGCGGTGAAAAAAAAATGGATGTACAGCCCTTGATGCGATATCTAGTCATTGGTAAACCAAATGGTTTTCTCATTATTAGTTACTGTTATCAGTTTTGTGTCATGAATTCATTGAAATTTTGGCAACTAGTGTAAATCATCCACTGTATTTGCTATTCATATCATGACCTTTCACCTTTATGAGGTACCAGTGCACAAGGTGAAAAATATTGAGATATTGAACAATGAGTTGTTAAAAAATGATTTCCTGATTTTAGATAAAACAAATCTCATTAAGAAAGAATAGTTCCAATAAAATATTTACACTTAGACTATGGCATATGTTTCATTTAGAGTATTGCAAAAATCAAAAAGATTGGTATCTTGTACAAAAACAAATAATTCTTGTGTTTGTCCCATCCATAAAAGAATGCCATTGGAAATAAAACATAAATAAAGTCACAGTTTCATAAAAGTAACTTATAGCCATTGAGGCATACACATAAAAATTATTGCGCTTTCATGCCATATTTTATTTTAGTTTTGTTTTTATTAAATAGTAATATGTAGTATGATAATTTTATTTGAAAAGCTTTCTAATTTGGTCCATCTACATTTTTATACGCTTTTAGATAAAGCTTTTTTTTTTTTTTAATATTCTTAATTGTATCTTAGATCATGCATCATTTTAATGAGAAAGGGAAAATTTAGCTGGAAAATGTCTCTCCAAATCTTATCAAATAAAAGTAGAGTTTAGACCTTCTTATTTAATCTCAACCAAATGCTTTCAACCATCACTTATTACAACAGTCATTTATCCTTTTGAATTATAACGTAGGTGAGAGCCTAATGGGAGTGTGTGTCTGATTTGATTTTTATATTAGGTCATATGATTAATTCAAGTACCTTAATTTTACCTACTGTATAAAAGAAAAAAAAAGAATTTATATTTTATGATAATGTTAAGAAGCAAAAAAATGTGATCCTGGGTTTTTAACATTTTTCTGTCAGTCTCTTAAATTTTGAAATTGAATTTTTGTTCTGTTGTAGCATTAATGAAATTGTGATGCAAAAATACAAAAATGCAAAACTATAATAAGTCTTGAGTCTTTCGTAGTCTAAATTAGACACTCTTTTTATTGAAATTTTACAGTTAACTGCAAATTATTCCAGTGTTGTTTTTGGGGTTTTTTTTGTTGTAGGCTGCTGAGAATAAAACACTTTATACATACAGGCCTACCTGGTTATTAATTATTTAAACATAAGTCATTAATAAATGTAAGAGATTGATTATTTGATACAAATTTACCCACTCTGATCTCAAATTTTTTTTAATTGGTTATGTTTCATTTTAATTTTTTTTGTAATAATGTTGAAATTGTGCTTGCCTTGTAATATATCATAATGATCATAAGAATCAAAGTGTATCTTATCTTATCTTATCTTATATTATATTATATTATATTATCTTATCTCTTCTCAAGGGATAAATAAAGTTGATTTGATTGAATTGCATTGAATTAAGACCCAAACTAATTTTGTTTCTCTCTTTTTTCCTCTCTATCTATGAAAAACAGAAAAGTCGGAAAGATGTGAGCAACTTTGACCGAGAGTTTACGTCTGAAGCTCCCAAGCTGACGCCCACGGACAAGCTGTTTATCATGAACCTGGACCAGTGCGAATTCTCTGGGTTCTCATATGTCAACCCCGAGTTTGTGGTGACGGTCTAGTCGCTTGTCACTGGAATGCAGGGGGGAAACGAGGGGAGGGAACTTTGACTGCGTTGTCGTCGTCTGCATTCATTGCGTGTGTGTGTTTGTGTGTGTGTGTGTATGAGTGTGTTTGTGTATGTGTGTGTGTGTGTGTGTATGAGTGTGCATGTGTGTTTGTGTGTTGTATATGTGTGTGTGTGTGTGTGTGTGTATGAGTGTGCATGTGTGTATATGTGTGTGCATGTGTGTGTGTGTGTGTATGTTTGTGTGTGTCTCTGTATATGTATGTGTATGCATGCATTTAGTATGTAGTGTGAAAAGTGAAGTCTTCAATGCTAGAGATTTGAATGCAAAAAGAAATTCAGAGTTATTACATTAAATGCAATAGTTTGGCATTTCAATCTTGAAGAAATTATTTACCATTTTCTATGTTCTATGCTATACCATGATGTCATTACGGTATATATTATATATTATATAGTTTGATCATGTGTGTTTGATGGTGGGGGGGATGGGGGGGGGGGAGGGGAGAGGGGGAATAGTTTGATTATTATGTGTTGGTATGTGTGTGTTTGGTGGGGGGAGAGTGGGGGTGTTCAATCTCTTACCTATCCTGCAACACATCTATGTTCGTTTACTTCATAAATGTTCTTTATAAAAATCAGAAGCTAATTACAGTTCATGTCAGCAAATTCCTTTGAAAAAATTTTCAGTTTTGGGGGATTTTTCTTGCATTTTTTCTTAGTGTTTTGTTGTTCTGTTTTTTTTAATGTACCGGTATTTACTTTTTATATTTTATTATTTACTTCTATATCACCAATGAAATTTTATAACATATTGTTTAGAGGATTGCCAGTGTATAACTTGTGAAAAGTAACTACGGTAACACTGTTGTTCATGGCTTCATCAAAAACAGGCCAAATTGTGTCTGCTGATAACAACTGTCAAGTTGTCGTTTATTCTATTTTAAATTAATTCAAGCAGATCTGTAACCTTTTAAGTCTAATATCTTTTCATTGTCTCTTGAATACCTACATTTAAATTTTTAAAACTGGTGAAATAGTTCATTTTTATATTAACCTTTTTTCTTTTTTTCTTTTTTGACGGGGTTGGTTGGGGGTTGTAAGACAAGTTCAATGTATTGTAATAACAGTAACTGTACCTGTTTACCTTAGGACTGACACATAGCACAAAAATGATCAACTATGATAGTATCTATCTAGCCTTGTTTATTTGCATGTACGTATAAAACAGTCAGTTTGTCTTTCAATTGTAAATGGGATTTTTGTTTCTTGCCTTTTACTACTTTTACTTTTTAAATCTTGATTTTTTATATACCTATGAAGTTTTCCTTAAACCTGATCTGCGTGGCAGTTGTTTATATTTGATATCACTGAGCAACATGCAATGTGCTGTCGTTTTCATGTTTCCCAACGCAAAGTAAAATCACTTTTCCTTTTAGAATTGATAATCATTGCTGCTGTTTGTTAGCTTCTTTGTTTCCTTCTCTATTTCCTTTTTTCTCTCCTTTTTATATATTTCAAAATTTCCTTTTGTGTTTCCTGTGAATGCACATTTTAACAATATTATTTACAACATTTCCTTTCATCTGATTTAAACACACAGTATCCCTAGCCTAGTCCTTTTTGTTTTCCTTTCACAAATTTACGTTTTGTAACCTTCAAACACCTATTTTCAGTGTCAGCCTTTCAGAATATCCAAATAGATACTGAGCAGATTACTGCCTGTTTTTTTATTCATATTAAAAGTTCGGTACGATTTCATTGTGAAGACTGGACAGGCATAGACTTCAGTGTTGAGCCCCGGTAGCTCGGTGGATTTGCCGTCAGACTCCTTGTGTTGCTTGATATGAGTGCGATCTGAGTCAGAAGAACAAGAATTATTTTTTTTGCACAGCTCTCTTGTTCAGCCTACAGACTACAGGTCCATTTTTAAACTCAGTAAAAGTAAAAGTAACTGCAGCTACTTGGAAAGCAATGGCAAACTGCCGTATTATGCCATATAAATATAAGTAACCTACCTAAGTATCGGAGTGGTTTTTCTCAGAGTCAATGCTCAGTTATTGCCTATTGGTCTCACTGTCACTCTACTGAAGGTACCTTTTTTGTACCGGTATAATAAAAATCTTTTCAACTGCCATCATTGCACAATTTAACGCAAGAGACAAGGCAGGATGAGGTTCCTTTTTATCATGACTTTTTTGTATAATACCGGGTATTTTGTGATTAGAAAAATTAATTTCCATTGAAAATCAATATGGTTATAGACCTAGATCATTTATTCTACAGAAAGTTCAACATAGTTTGAAAAATTATTATTTTGAAACGGCTAGATTCTAAATCTTACATTGTTTGTATTTAGATAAACTCACTGAACTGAGGAGATTAATGTTTCTGCAAAGGAGGACAATGTTTATATTGTGAATGTTCCACAGTAGGCAATGCCTGGCACTGTTGTAGCTGGTTGAGCAAGAAGAACGTGATCTGTGGTATGATTTGGCGACGGGAAATTTTGTATTGCATCTATATTTGTAATTGTAAGTAAATTTTTCTAAAATCTTTAAATCCATATCTAATAATGCCCACATTTTTACTACCATACCCTGTACCTAACTTTATAATATATTCACAAACCTTTGATTCATTTATGTTTTAAATATTTCTTATACGGATTGGACAATGTTCTGAATTCAGTCAGTCGTCAGGCAAGTCAAACACAACATCCTTTGCAATTGTTGAGAGCGACACATCTACATGTCTCTATTGGATTGTTTATCAGGGGATATATTTCGTTGCAGTATTTTTTTGCTATGTGCTGACTCAATTTTTTATCAATTTTTCATTCTCTCTGATCTTTTTAGGGGTCCTTTTTACATTTTTACTGTTACTAGGAATTGCTTTGATCACCAGTGAAAATTTCAAAACAGATTCTACGGTATTTCTATTGATTATTTACTTAGAGTAGATAAAGGCTGGATGGGTACATGTGTTGTCCACATACCGGGAATTATTCCGTTTTACTTTTCACTTATCTACAAGCCGCCATATTTGTCATTTCTGTTATTGTATTTTTTTAAAAAGAAACCTCCAGAGTACTAGATAGGTATAAGACTTGAGGCCACTGTTGCATATCCAGATAAGACTAGTAGCCACTCTTTGCAGACATTCTTTACCTTATTGTGTCAGTCAGATGAAATTTTGTTTGCAAACAATAATGAGTGCCTAAGGCTTTGTTTTCATTTGTCTTGTTCCGTTTCTCAATGATATTTTTGGTAGGCTGTGTTTTATTTTTTATTTTTTATTTTTTGTTAATTGTTATGGAAGGGAATGTTGTCGTTGTCATTGATGTTGCTGCTGCTGTTATGGTTTATAGTCCCTTCTTGTGTCAAACAGATAGACTACTAAAACGTAATCGTATACCTAATCAATCTTTTTTATCTCAAGCCATTGCAAGTTGTGCATTCTGTATTCTGCTGCCGGTTCTTTGCTGCTTCATTGATTTATTTCCCTTCAAAACAAAGAAGGGGGATTACTGTGTTATTTTATTATATCATTTACTTCCCTTTGCTTTTGTGTTTTGTTAACTATACTGTAAAACAGAACAGGATAAAGAACAATTTTGTCTGAACTTGATAAAATTTCTCTGATATCTGCTAGTTTTTAATGTTTTCCTTAGTGATTTTAGTTTTAGTGAATTTATCCCAAGCAGGAGGGTCTTTTCATACAGTTTTCTACCAATCAGGAATATCCTTGTGAATTGTCAAATCAATATCTTTGATACATGGACAGTATAAACAATTATTCTTTCTCTATGAAAGTGACTGAATTTTCCCTGTTGCAAATACAAGAACATCTATACCATACCTATATTGGAGAATAACAATTATGGTACAAGAATGAATATTTCTCATGTTTGTAAAAGCACTAAGTATTGGAAAAATCATGCAAATTTCCATCATTTCGTTGGTTTTGTTACAATTTTAATATGAGGAATGCATTTTGAGTCTATGTACTGTACTGTGACTCATATTTCTGCAATTTTTAGTCAATGAGAATACTTTGTTCATTCACATTACAACTTGGAGATATTATCAGCAATAGAAGATGGCAGAGAAAACCAAATCTGAATGTGATATTAACATGATCAGAATTAAATTTTAGTAGTAGTCTGAAACACTGATTGTAACATGGAGGCATCCCAACATCGGACGGATTGCATAGAAAGAACGGACACACAGTACTTTTAACTCCGGGCCCCAAATTCCTCTTCTTACTCGATGTTATTTATCACGTCCTACAAAAATTTTGCTTCAAATTAGTCTGGACACCTTGTATTTGTATCATTTGGAGGAAGTTTTTTAATTTATTTTTTTTTCTCTCTACCTTTTGAAAGCTACTGGGGAAGAACGATCAGGGTCACACTTTTCTGGTTTTGAGAAAACAAACTTTTTATTTCCAAAATACAGCTGTAGGTACTTGTTCTTCCATTGTAGTATGTACATGTAGCTTTAAAAACTACGAATTCCGAACCCTGATGGTTTTTTTTAAATAATATTTGGAGGGGGAAAATATTGTATATTAATAACCCATTTTAAGGGCAAAAGCTCTTAAATCTTGAAATAGCAAACTGTAAATCTGATCGTTCTTTCCTTCTACCCTTCATTTACATAAGAATTCGTGCAATAGGTTCAGTGGTTTTATTTTTGTTTATTTTTTACAGTTTAGGCTTCATGGTTTTTTTTGGTATGAAATAGAGGTTTTGGTGGTTTTTTATCTCCTTTGCATGTTTTTGCTCAAGAAGATAGGGACGACTCTGTCTGCTTAAGATAAACTCCTTGGGACAAGATAAAAACAGGTTATTTTAAGCAAGGTTTATCGTATCGACTTTAGCTAAATTTCACACCAAAATTATCAATGGTGTTTTGTCATTTTACACTAGCACTGTGGCAGAGAGGATTTCAAGCAGACAGAGACAGATTCATTTTTATGTAAAGCAGACTTTGGTTACCCAATGGTTTATTGGTCAGTTATCTCATATAGGAAATAAAACTGGACCAAAGGTTTATTACGAGTTTATCTTCTGCAGACGGCAACGTAATATTAATATAAGTCATCAGTGACAGTTTTCTCACAGTGTCCATACGAATCAAATAGGCAATTTTGAAAAAAATCTCAGTTCTTTTTTTGTCGCACATGTATTTATCAATCGTTTTAATAACTTAGTCTCATAAAAAACACATGAATTAATAATTTCCAGTATTGGATCAACAATCTATATCTTATCTTATATTGTCTTATCTTGTCTTATATTATCTTATCATATCTTTTCTCATCTATTTCTTACCACCTCTTTTGATACTCCTTTTATGCTATAAAGATAATTAGAGAGAACGAAATACAAGCCTCTCTCATCATATTCATTGGATATACGTATTTGATTCATATTTCTGGTGAATTATAATTCATTGACTACAATTATTTATTATATTTTTTTTAATAGTTTTCTTATTACAATTACATACTATTAATAATGCACATGTTTGTTGGGTTGTTTTTTTTCTCATTTTTTTTCTCCCCTTTCTATTTTGTCAAAAAGAAAGTATTTTATGGCTCAACTGAAATAAATTTTGATTTAAAACTATTTATCATCCGCCTAGTTTGTTGACTGGTTATTTATTTATAACAGAGATGTCAGAGATTCTTTTTTTTTAAGGAGTTCTTGTTAATGTGTTTGTTGCCTGTAATCCATAAAAATTACTTTTTTTCTGCTGAATTTGTACTGTTTTTTTTTTGTTTTTTTTCTGTTCTGTTGGTAACTATCTATCCTCTGTATTGTGCAATGTGGAAACAGATTATTGGTGGACGGTCAGATTGGGCTCTACTTCTCTTTTGATTCATCTGTCATCTTACCTTTCCAAGCAATCTGATCTCTCTATTATTATCTCAAAACATAAAAGCACTCAGTCCTGCTTCTAGATAGCAAGATACCCTGTAGTTAAGTGCCACAGTGTAAATCATGGGGAATGTTTTGCATCTGTTGTCTCATTCTTGGTTCTGCCTGTTGTGCCAATAGATCTGTATTCATTCCCCATGTTTTACACTGTGGTATGTACCCAACTGCTGCCTAACTACTTCAGGGTCACTTGAAGGACTGAGTACTTTTGGACACAAAGGGCAGTAGAAAATCATGGGCCTTCCTGGACTGTGATGTGAGTTATGGGCATGTGTTTGTTTGTCCCTCATTTCTTTGTTATTGTTTTTTTTTCATTAACCCGTTCAATGCTAAGGACACCAACATCTTCAAGACTTGCCTGTTCTTATACCAGATAAATTAGATTTCTGTGAACTTACATTTGCAAAAAGCCTGAATTTCAAGCTTTTGGCATATGTCAGTTCACAGAAATCAGATTTATCTGCCATAAGAAAACGTACATTTCCAAGATTTTGCATATTTCAGCTGGGTTAGAATCAGACCTCGCTGTGAAAGGGTTAACTCCAGTCTGTATCTGACCACGTTAAAATACGCTGGCAGGGATAGACTCGGCCAAGCCAATTGAGATAATTGCAAAACGTACTAGATATCTGGACTAGCTAGATTTAGCTTCTCTAGATAGAAGAAGACCTAACTGAAAGTCGTGACTTTAATATTGTGGCGTAATGCGGCTACCCAAGCGAACAGTAACATGTCATCCTTTCGGTCATTTGTAACACTTCGCTGATCACTCCGCCCACACACACGTCTGTGCATAGTCCCTGCTCAGACCACGAAACAACCCACCCATGACCAGAACGAATATCCACCAGCTAGATCTATATATATTTAATACTTACTGACTATTTAGATATCTAGATAGACTAACCCCAATATATAATTTGGCTGATTCGTTCAAGGGCAAGGGGAGGCAAGTCACGATTAATTATAATACTATACATACACAACGTTGATCAAGTGTAGTGTGTCGCAATCATTGTGTGTGTTGACCAGACCAGACCAGCTGTGTGTAAGTGTAAGGTGAACAAGGGGGACACAATCAAGACACATCACTCCTCCCTCCTCTTAAGGGTAACTCATCGACGAGATTGCTCAACAATGTCATGTAATTGCCTAATTTACCCAAAGTTGTTTGTTTTTTCGGGTGTGTGAGGGCGGCCATAGTTGTTTTCTTTGTGCTGGTAGTTGCCTCTTTAACACCTATACATTCTAACAGAAATTGGTCATATCAAAGGCGAAGCTCTCTAGACAAGTTAAACCTTTCACAGCAAGTTCTGATTCTAATCCAACTGAATATGCAAAATCTGGAAAACGACATGTTCTTATATCAGATAAATCATATTTCAGTGAACTGACATATTATATATGCCAAAATCCGTAAATGGAAGCATTACTGTATATTAACAAACATGTTAAATCTAAACTTCGCTGTAACGTGGAGCAACAGACACCGATACGTCCCGGAAGAAAGTAAGGTGGAGGCTTATTATATGGCGCTGATGATATCCACGAATTGTGCTCACCGCACTTCACATTTTTTACTTCCCCCGGCCAAAAACTACATATAAGACAAGACAAGGGCCTGTGTGGAGTGCTATAATTTGTTTTTAGGACAAGGACACTGCTGTATGGAGGGCCAGGTACCCATTTTGCTGTTGAGTCGACAGTGGGGTTTTCCAGTCCCGGACCAGGACCTTTTGCGCAATAGTCTGATGCTCTACCAACTGAGCCAATGCGCCCCCTTTAACCTGTCATAGAGCCAGGGGAGAGATTTTAGAACAAGACAAAAGCAAGCAGGTGATCAGCCTACAGTGCCCAGTCAAGATGTGATGAAAAGCAAATTTGCTACTATATGACGAAAGCGCAAATCTGCACACAAGGCATACGTTGCTATAACAGTAAAGCGGGGAGCGAGCACTGGACATCATACTATGAAATGAACATTTACAGTATGCACTGCAGATACGCGACAAAATCAAAGAAACTAGAAAAATAGAAGTACCAGTAAAGCGTCCTGAGCGTGATGGAACCCATCACCCCCATCGCCTTGCCCACAGCACAAGACTGTAAACCTATCAACTTAGCCATACACGCCCCTTTATTAGAAAAGGCTTTTTTTAACCCTAGGCGCTTTAGGGTGAACAAGAAATAAAAGGAATTTACAATGTCAATAGTAAAGAAATATTTCAACCTATTAATAAATCTGTCTATCTATGTATCCATCCATCTATATATCTGTCTATCTATCTACCTATCTATCTATCTATGTATCTATCTATCTATCTATCTATCTATCTATCTATCTACATATATATATCTACTATCTATCTCTCTATCTCCCCCACCCCTTTTTTTATCCAGATATGCCCGTTTTCCTCCAATTTTTCTTTTTTAGTATGTTGTAATTCTGGTAGATACCCATTCTATCATGGTTCTATGTGTTTTGTGGTGTGTAAGTGCGTGTGTTAAATGTACTGTGTGTAGTGTGTTGTGTTTGCTTCATTTATTTGCCACTTGTTCTGTTCGTCACAGGCGCGTGCACACCGAGTCAAGTGCGTTATACTTAGTTTGGGTCTACACACACACACACACATACACACACTCAAACACACATGTACACAGCACACACAAAGCTTGAACAGAATAGGACAGTGACGTTCGTGACATTTGAACATTACAAAGATTCTGCTGTCTGCTACTACACATATAGCTACACATTCAAAGACCGTGTCAGTGACATGATATTAGTGTGTAGGATTTTCCGCAAACAGAACATCTATCAGGATTCTTCTATGTTCTAATTTATTTGAAATGCTGCTTTGACCAAATAGATATCTAGATATATTATCAATTGCTTTTCTTTCTTTCAGAGATTTATTTCTTCGTTCCTTGTTTATGTTTTGGGGTAGAGTTAGAATGGCAGCGCTTCTTTCCAGGAATAGATAGAAAAGTTAAGATTCAAAGGTTGGACTAAATCCACAGGTACAGTGTTTATTTGACATCAGCCTTTCCTGTAGTTTGTTTCAACGACTCTGTGATTTTGTACTGGTAAGTAATTTCGTGTGAATCTTTGTGTTCTTGTTATTCCTGTATGTGTATCCTACTTTGGTGTGAATGAATACATGGCTCAATTACAGTACATAGTCTAGATGAAAGAAGGAAGAACGATATGAGTGAGAGATGTATTATTATTATGTAGTAGGTAGAGATTGAATGCGTTGAGGCAAAATTACACCCATAACAATGCCCGCACTGTACTTACACACACAATTGTGTTATTGGGAGGGTGAAGTTGAATAGGGAACACTACTCACTTGGTTGCGGGCATGTTGTCATTATGACGTCAAACGCATACAGTTTATGATAGGAGTGGAGAGAAAGAAATTGAGAGAGATGGGGGAAGATGTTTAGTGGGATCAGTATGTGTGTGTGAAGTGGGGAGGGGGAGGGGGTGAACATCCTGCATGAAAATTAAACACATGTAAAGTTTAATGAATCAAGTTATGAACACCATTTTCCTCTGACTAGAAATATTATGAAGTATGTTGTACGGTAGTAGTGGTAGAAGTAGTAATGGTGGTGGTAGTAGTAGTAGTTGCAGTAAAAGTAGTAGCAGTAGTAGTTGTAAGAGTAGTAGTAGTAGTCGTAGCAATAGTAGTAGTAGCAGTAGTAGTAGTGGTGGTAGTAGTAACAGCAGCAGCAGTAGTAGTAATAGTAGGTAGTTGCAGTAGCAGCAGCAGTAGTAGTAGTAGTAGTAATAGTAGTAGTAGTAGTAGTAGTAGTAGTAGTAGTAGTAGTAGTAGTAGTAGTAGTAGTAGTAGTAGCACGCTATTGTGGGTAGGTAAGTGATAAGTGTCCAAAGAACAGCACGATTGAGACCCTAAATGGCACACAGAGAAATGATCTCTGCAATTTGAAAGGCCACCGATCATCTTTTTTTAAATGACAGAAATTATTTACTTGAGAAACAAAACATTACATCTCAAAATCAAGGGGGGGGGGGGCAGGCATACATAATATAATGGCCACCACCCACATCATGCATTTTCGTCCAGGAAGACCTAGGATATTCTATCACCCTCTGTATACTAAAGTATTCAGTCCTTCTAGATAGCAAGTGACCCTGCTGTTAGGAAAGCCTATGACAGACTTTAGGCCAAAACGTTGACTGTGTCTTTTTTTTTTTTCCTTCTTTATTTCTTACTTGCCTGCTTCACTTTTTGTTTCTCTCTCCATTTTTTCACAGACTTAGCGGTCCATTTTGATATTACTAATACCAATCAATACTGTAGAACTGGATAAGACAAGAGATAGTATCTAGGCATCATATACAAGTCAAAGTAGAGACACTTAAATGCTTGGGACAGGTGCCCAACTTCGGAGCAGAACAAGATATGTTGATTAGCCCTCAGAGTCCGAGAAGAGAGAGAACTATAATTCATTCACGGTATTAGAGATATAGTACTTACACCGGAACATTCAAGTGCTTGTCAATGATATAATATATCCGCATTGAGGTCAATGTAAGAGTGGAAGAGGAGAGGAAGGGGAGATCAGCAGGGGGAAGTAAGAAGAGGAGATGAGTCGGAAAGAAAGAGGAGCAGAGGAGGAGGAAAAGGAGAGGAGGCGGAGGAGGAGGAGGAGTAGAGTGGGAGGAAGAGAAGAAGGAAACAGGGGAGGAGTAGGAGGAGAAGAAGAGGAGGAAAGGATTTTGGGATTGAAGAGGCTTCCAAACTACCGATATGCCTCCGAATGCTTGGTGACCGAACTGGTAGACGTCGCTGCATTATGGAACTCGGAATTGGGGAGTTCATGTTCCATAAGCAAGCACTTGAAATCATAGGAAATGCTTCAACTTTGAAATAATGTAGGTATGATACAGATACCAGACAAAGCCAAAGAAAGCAGAAAGCAGAAAAATGGAGAAAATTGAAGAAAAGTGCCCAGAACGGGACTAAAAACGAGGACTCTGCCACGACACCTATCGCCTGGCCTACAGCACAAGACTGCCCTTGATGGTAGTGGATTGCTAAGGGGAAAGGCTTGCAGCTGCAACTACTTGTACAGTAGATAATAAGTGTCCTATCCACACGCCACACAAGGTCAGAGTTATGGTCACTTGCACGAACACGCTATGACACCTGGGATACGCTCCGGTTTTATTTCCGGTCCGGAATCTGCATACACATTCAAACTCAAAGCCAAATGCCGCCTTTAAATACAAATAAATTTGTCTACAAACTTAAATTTCAATCCTTTCTTGCAGATTCAAATTTGACCATGAACTTTGACGCCTTCCGGGAGAACGGGCAGCCTACCTTCTTCTCGGCCGTGCACACGGCCTGGGAGGCTGACCTTTTGACCTGTGGCCTCGTCTTCTGCTTCGCCATCCTCTTCCTCTCCTTCTGCCTTTTGGTGCCTGGCATAGGTGGCGCTGAGGTCTATATGTGTGTTGTCCTGATCACTCATCGCACTATCAATATATCGCATTATGTTGCAACTACTACTTCTCATTGGTTTTTAATTTTACTGTGACAGTCACATAGTAACACAAATTGATGCATGAGGAGGTATTGTGGCTACATTCAAAAGGACGCAATCAAATTTCAACACAGTACGCTGATCACCTGCTTGATCTAAAATTTCTCTCCCGTCTTTGTGGAAGGTTATTTTTAACTGCAAGGATAAGCATATCGTGTTATGTCCACATTCCTTCATTTGTTACCAGACATAAAACTGGGCACTGCTTTCCATGATATAACAGGGGTGGAAAACAAAACTAGAACAAACATTTTCATTCCCTATCATTATTATTATTATCATCATCATCATCATCATTATCATTTTTTAAGCACTTGGAGTGGGAGTGCTTTGGTCAAATAACTTTCTCTGGCTATTCACTCAGACAACTCTTATGAATGGTATAACAGGAAGAGTGGTCGATAGGCTAGAGGTAGAGGACAGTGACCAAAACCAAAAAAGAGAACAAACAAAAAAAAGAACGTTTCGGCCTTAGGCCTTCATGAGGACAAAAAAGTTAAGGTTGCATAAAGAAAATATGTTTTTTCCATGTTCTTCATGTAACCTTAACCTTTCGTTTCCTGCTGATGATGAACGCTTAGGGCCGAAACGTTGAATTTTGTCTTATTTTGACCTTGTTTTGTCCTCTATCAATGGCCTATGGACTACTCTTCCTGATAAATATACCATTCATATCCACAGGCCAAGAGTCCCCCCCCCCCCCCCCACATCTCTCTATTTCTTTTTAACAGACACCTGACCACTTAAAATCAAATATGGAGTTATGATTAAGAAGGAGATAAATGTTTGCATACCACTAAATGTCTATCTATGTAGATCTTTTTTTTCAAATTTAAACCCCTAGTAATGTTATGTTTTCCAGAAATATCTTTTCATCTTGAGAGTGTTCCTCAGCCTCTCCATTGGTGCAACCATTTTGAGTATGTTTCATATCATAATATCATATCATATCATATCATATCATATCATAACATATCATAACATATCATAACATATCATATCATATCATACCATATCATATCATATCATAACATATCATAACATATCATAACATATCATATCATATCATGTCATATCATAATATCATATCATATCATATATCATACCATATCATATCATATCATATCATACCATATCATACCATATCATATCATACCATATCATACCATATCATATCATATCATATCATATCATATCATACCATATCATATCATAATATATCATATCATATCATATTATAACATATCATATAATAACATATCATATCATATCATATCATATATCATACCATATCATATCATACCATATCATACCATATCATACCATAACATATCATACCATATCATACCATATCATACCATATCATATCATATCATACCATATCATACCATATCATATCATATCATATCATATTATAACATATCATATAATAACATATCATGTCATGTCATATCATATCATACCATATCATATCATAATATCATATCATATCATATCATATTATAACATATCATATAATAACATATCATATCATGTCATATCATATCATATATCATATCATATCATATCATATCATGTTATATCATATCATATATCATATCATATCATATCATGTCATATCATATCATAATATCATATCATATCATATCATATCATAACATATCATATCATATCATATCATATCATATCATATCATGTCATATCATATCATATCATATCATATCACACCATTTCATGAATTCACAAAATCAACCTATATTTTATTTATTTAGATAAAGGTATCTTTTTGATTTATTGTAGGGCTGCTAAGTTATAAAATTGAAATATAATAAGATGAGAAAAATGTAAGATTATATAGCATAAGATAAATAACATATCTATATTGATTTTTCAACGGATACATTAAAAATAACGTTATATCATGTTAGGTACATCAAAACAAATGTTTAATCTCCTCAGAGTTGAAAGCACTTAAAATTGGGTTTTTTATCTAGATAATCTCATACAAGTTCTGCAACGTTTTTCCAGCCCATTCCACTCGATTGTTTCATTGCCCGTGAATTGAATAGGTACATATCTCTGGTCTTTGTGTTTCAGTCACCAATTTCACCATGACGTGGGAGACTGCCACCACGAGCACGCCCACCAAGTACAAGGCGGGGACTGGACAGGAGATCAACGCCACCATCGGCGTGAACATTGGCCTTCGGGGTGTCAACATCACACTGAAAGGTGTGCACGCGTCAAGTGGGCATCGAGCACTGACTATCACTGC
Source organism: Melibe leonina (assembly GCA_031471865.1). Lineage (NCBI taxonomy): Eukaryota > Metazoa > Mollusca > Gastropoda > Nudibranchia > Dendronotidae > Melibe > Melibe leonina. The sequence goes on from JAUEKZ010246399.1 coordinate 16,531, forward strand.
AAATGTGCAGGATGTAAAATACGATATGATAAAGATGTAATAGAGTAATGGATTTTGGAATCGCACCAATTGAAACACCCAAGACTTTTCCATTCCGTTTTTCTATTCCTAAAACCTACCAGTGGACACACACCTTAATGGACTATAATCTAAGTGATCTGAATTAATCTCGGGTCACGTAGAGTATAACTTTATTGATCCCTTGACGGAGAGATTATTTTAAAAGTTATTTTTCATACAGACATAAGGATATGTCATACAAGAGGAAACAGTGATGCACAAATTTCGATAAAATATGATTTAGTAAAATGTTTAATATGAAGAGGAGTGATATGAATTAATTGATAAATTTCAAAAATTAGCAGTAAAATAAATAGACAAAAAATGATGAATAAAACAAATAGATATAAAAATAGATACAAATAGATCGATGCAGTATGTTACAATGAATAACTAAAACAATAAGCATCAGTAGTTCCTACGGATATTCTAGGCTGGAATAAAAATAGTTGACTTTAAAACTCATAAAAATAATACTCTAGACCTCTTCTTTACTAACATCCCAGGATTAATATCGAAATTAGATTTACTTCCAGGTATAGGGGATCATGACGCGTTCTTAATCAATAACATCAAAACTGAAACCAAACAGGCAAAAGATATTTATTTCCCTTTAGGATATACCTTTGGAATAAACGTGTTGTACATAATATGATGTAATTTGCTTCCAGCTGACGATCATGCCATACAAGGAGAGACGATTGACTACAACGAAAGGTTCGGCTGGGAAGGTCTACAAGGAAGGCTGGGGTTTGGACCCAATGGTATGCTGGAGAAGACACATTCTTCTTCTTCTTCCGTTTAACGACCAACATCAATATGTTGATGATTTTGTCGGGGTTTTTTGGTGTAGTGCGCCATGGTGGTCTAAGGTTTCAGTGGGTTTTTCTAGATAGGGATAGTGAAGGAGATCTTAGATGGGGGGGTAATTTGTGGGTAACTAATGGTTTGGAGGACAAGTTTCGAAATGGGGGCGGGGGGTGCATTATTATGTATATATTAGACTGTATGCGTTGAGGCAAAATACTCACAACAATGTCCGCACTGTTCTAACACACACACACAATTGTGTGATGGTATTTTTGGGAGGGAAAAAAAGGTGAACACTACTCACTTGGTAAGGATATGTCTTTATAATGACGTCAAATGCATAACGTCTGGAGGGCCTGTGTTGATATTATTATCTATTCGAGTTAAAGTCATAAAAGAGTTACGCCAAATTTTCATCTGCACAATATAAATTATATGCCAACTTTTCTTGAAAAACACATGGCTCCATTTGTTGTAACCAGACATCTATTTGAGGACCCAGACCCTGTTTGGTGGAGAGGATCGAAGATAACAATACAGATTTTGACATATATTACACACCCTAGTCAAGGATAAATGCACACAAAAATTAATTTCCATCAGTATTAACCATATTTGAAACTCTTTCTCAGACAACATTAAAGAGAAGTAGTTTGCCTTTTTTAATTCAAATCTGAATTGAATTATTTAAATTTATTATATCATAATTATTATTTTACTTTTTTTCTGCACGCACCTCAGACATTACAACTGTATCGATTTTGATATATAATGCCTCAGATGATTCAATTCCAGGATTTTTAATACACTGTATATGAAATAAATATGTTTTTTTGTGAATAGAGTAGTAAGCCTTTTAATTTTGTTCAAGAGTTTCAACATCACCATTATCTATCATCATTATGTAAATAATTTCCCCATTGTAGGATTTTAAAGTATGCTATCCTATTTCATCTTATCTTATCTTATCTTATCTTATCTTATCTCATCTTATTCCAGCTGGTCAGTTCAATAAGGAATACAGAGCTGCCCAGTTCCGGGGACTTCCCTTGCCAATCCTGTGGGTGGCAGAATATTTCACTCTGGACGGAGAAGGCATAAGGTGGGGGCGCCACTATCGCCAAGCTGGCTGGTACACACACA
>JAUEKZ010246509.1:6617-20109 GCA_031471865.1 Melibe leonina
CCACCTCAATATACACCATCTTACTTCCCACCTCAATATACACCATTTTATTGTCTCCCCACCTCAATATACACCATCTTACTTCCCACCTCAATATACACCATCTTAGTTTCAACCTCAATATACACCATCTTACTTCCCACCTCAATATACACCATCTTACTTTCAACCTCAATATACACCATTTTATTGTCTCCCCACCTCAATATACACCATCTTACAAATTCCCCACCTCAATGTAGACCATCTTCTTGGGAACCAGCTCCACCAGGACTCGTTTCTCTTCCGTCTCTTTCACAGTGACAACCCATCGGTTCACATGCTCGTCTTCGCTGGTCATGGACTCTGCAAAATTTGAGAAACATAATTAATGATGAACACAAATGCAAATTATTAAATATCACAATACTCAATGGCTAAAATCCTCCTCTATGCTTTCATGGAAGAAAAAAAAAGCCAACAATTAAAACTTAAATAAATAGAAAAGAAAATTTCTTAGATTTCTTAAAATTTTAGGGGTAGATCTTTTATACCTGTCTGCATTTTCAATTTTTTTTTCCCAGCTAGATCTAGGTCATCCTCCATGACAAACGTCACCGGCCCGTCATGTGTCCACAAGTCTTCATCCAAGTGTTTGGAAGGCAGCACAGGCGTGTCAAGGAAGAAGACACTGTCAGGATTCACTCTGTGGACCACTGTGAATGAATAAAGAATGAGCAAATATTTAGGTTGGTTAGTTGTGTGTTGTCTGTTTGATGCCCTTTTCATCCCACAAAATCCCAAAATATGTATAATAATAAGAAGAATTGTGATGATGTTTCCGTAACATTTTTATAATGCGTTTTGTATTTTGTTTGAATTTGTAAAAGCTCTTTTGGTAATATGCAACCCGGTGTTTTCAGATTTGTAAACAGGGTATGATATGATATATTATATTGAATGCAAAGCCAAAGAAAGGTGATAAATGCGAATTAGAAAAATGACGAGAAGAAGAGCTTTCACCCTAAAATCTGCCACGTCAGACAACACATGACCACCAGTACGAGACAGTACCATATCCTTTTGGCCTCCAGTACCCTCTTCACACATTTTTACAGCATTCATAAAGAAACCCTTGGGTACAATTAGTAAAAGGATATTAGAAAGGAAAGAAATTCTGATCACGTTCAGAGTTAAAATGAAGGTATGAAAGGACTAGTCACAAAAAAAAATACAACAGAACGACAATTGGTACCCTTTTCTAAATAAATACATTGTGTTATTTCCTATATATACACTCACAAATCTTATTATATCTCTAAGTCCAGAGAATACAAAAAGATGGCGGTATAACGAAAATGACAGCACATTGAAAATACCATGTTTAGGAGGGTTGGTCGGTAATAAAGAAGGTGAATGAATTCACTATCTTTTTTCGACAATTGGGAGGGCTTTCAGAGTGACCTACTGGCAAAGGGATCAAAGTGTTTGGTAAATGTTAGAGAGGTCTTTTATTAGAAAGGTAGCAACAAAATTTTAGGCTGACGGTATAACCAAATTAATTATACTATGCAAGTCATGAATATTACAGATAATGTGTTGGCGGTATGTTTTTTGTGTGTTTTTAAATAGTGCGTGTTCCATTCCGAAACCAAAAACTAGCTGTAGTGGTAGATGAGAATGGTGGTAGAACAAGAGGCAGTATATTGAGGTTTGAGTGTAACACATAACGGAAAGGTAATGAAAATTCATACCATTCTTTGCATTCAGTTGACTTCCATACTTGTCAATTAGATATCCTCGTAAGTCCTTTTCACTGGTGAAGTCCTTAGGAATATTTCTCTCAGAATTAGTTGAAGGGGAAGAATACAGTAAATATCCTTTACCATCCAACCACCGAATGTCACATTGCAGCTGCGAACGGTTGGTGGCCACATGGAAATGATACAACTCCTCCGTGCTTTGGTAGATGAGAAAGCCACTCTGGTAGCGTTCTTGTTTCTGGTCATTCTCTCTCTCCAGGCATTGCAGTGCCTTTTCATGGCTGGGGAAAATACAGAAGACGAAAGGATTGAAAATGTCTTGTCATGATTTTATAAAAAACATTATTGTGTTCATAACAGAGGGCTTCAAGCCATGATCAAAGATAGTACAAGTTCAATCACATAAAAAAAACTGTACAAATGTAAGATTATACATCCAACAACAATAACAACATCAAGCTTAGATTATCCTGGCCATTTAATAATCCCCCTGACAAGGATGTGGCCTGTCTGTTAGACAAGCATAAAGTCTTCCTCTCCATATTGCGATTATGAGAGTAGGTAGTGTCCATTCCCAGAGTCATTTGACCCACTGTGTCTGACATACTCATCTAATATGCGGAATTATTCCTTATTATAGTAGTAGTAGCTTCGTTTGGTTAAGCCGAAACCCATCCGAGGGCAAATCGATTAACGGGGGTGGCACTCCGGGATCGACACGTTGGTGCCAGTTCTGAGACCTTGGTGGAGAGCCTGGGACAACCGTTTTTAGGCGGTCGCCTGCCCCTTGGTTTAGAGTAGAGCGAGCGCAGACGCCCGCTCGTCACCACGGCGTCTCCGGGGCTTTTCTTATTATATAGTTCGACTAACTAACTTCAATACTAGAAGAGTTCCGCTTTCCATTTCTTTTTGCTGAGAGAAAATAGTTACGATCGTTTGAAGTTAGCCCTTAATCTGCTCTCAAATAAGATCGATAGACCTGGGGAAGTAGATAAAGATGAAAAAAGCATTTAGGATTATTTGGAGATGAAATAGATAGTGAAAATGATTCCTATGGCACTGATACACAAAATAATGAGCTCAGTCTATCTAATTTCCTCAGATGACGAGGTCTTACAAGCTCCGTTTGAAGCTCCTGTTGTCTGATCACCTTTACAACCTTATAGTTGAACCTTTCATGGCAGATTCATTGCTTCTTTAAACTTGATATGGTTTCGTTGAATAATATGTCATATATATATATATCATTGGAAACAGCAATCAACATACTATTTTTTTATTTTTGAATCTATGTTTGTACCTTGTTTGGTTATGTTATGACAGATTTTGTGCAACTTACCCTAAAAAAAATTAGAGTTATAACCCTTATTTGATGACTTAACCGCTGTAAAATTTGAGCATGGCCAGCCCGTTGTCAGTTAATACGCTCGTCCCAGGAAAGCTTTGGTCTGCCTTGACCCGCTGTGTATCAGTATCATTATTATTGCATGATACTTACGACAAAGGGCAAAAGCTTTTGAGAGCATCTCTGATCTTGGTGGATGGGTTGGCCATCTGTTGACACAGCGTCATATGAGGCTGAACACACAGAGTCATGTATCCTTGCAGCATGGTCACAAACGACATGGCCATCTCCTTCCTCTCAAATTCCAATGTAGGATTAAAATGCTTAAAAAAAATAAATGTGCAAGTGTATGCGTATAAATAGAGTGTACCCAGGAATGCCACGTTCAGAGTTTGAGGGTGAAATAAAAACAACAATTGTGTGAGATTTATGACTTGCTGCGGATATGATGATTACATTACTGATTAGATACTTATCTGTAGTTCTGTTTATTTCCTCTTGAAAAAAAAATAAAGCAATAAATGTATTAACAAATATACTATTACAAAAATCAAACACAAGAAATTGACAATAATTCAAGGATTGAAAACAAATCAATAACAATAGAGTGGACAACAGATTTAATCCTTTTTCCCATTTTTTGAATCATCATCCTTTAATTTCAAATGCCAAACTCCTAATGCAAAAACATTCTTCCATAAGACAGATTCCCAATCTCAAGTCATTCCCCTTAGGTATATATTATGTAGGAGTCACAAACGTGACTGGCCCCACAAACGTGTCCATTTCCGCATTGCTGTCACAAATGTGTCTGTTGAGATAAACGATATGCAATATTTTTGTGCACAACACATCAAAAGAATGAAATGTTTATCATCATTCCGATTTTTCTTTCCACTAGCTTTTACTTTTACCTTATTCATACAGTTGACTTTCTCGTTGACCATACCTGTCTATTTGTGTGTCCTTGTCCTGCTTTTTCTTCTTTTTTTTTTATCATATCATACCATATAATATTTACAGAGCATATAGGCTGGAAGCCTTTAAAAGCCCTGGAGAAAGGGTCACATTTTGCAAATAGAAATATTACAAATTCAAACAAAATGGAATAGATATTTCATGAAAGTTATGAAAATAGAACAAAAAGTAATGAAATTGAAACAAGTGAGGTAATTTTTCTTTCCTGCAAATCATCATTTTACTCTTTGTCCCTTTTTTTTTACATATTAGATTATATTTTTCCCTGTAAATAATATCTCTGTGAAACGTCCTTGGCAGGGTCCAAAATATGGCTGTTCTTTTAACTAGCTTGTCATCTTACTAACCCCTGGGCGCTGATATGACCTTAGCAGTTGAAGTTGCCCATAAACTCTTAATATCAAACAAAGTACATACTATTCAATTGATCTAATTTTCAGATACCAAACAACCTGCTCATATAACATGATTGATGAACGTATTGGGGCCTTGTATTATACACAGTCTTTCCTTGGTTAAATGATTAGTGCTATAACAGGCCGACTGTTAAAAGTAAAATTGATGTAAAATTTAAGTATTGAACATGTTTAACAAAAATTTTAACATGTAAAAGTGCCGCTACACACACAATTTACCTCTAATGGATCTATAGTTTATGAGATTGATCGCTGTTAGGGGTAAAATGATAATTCGGCAAAACCAAGACCCAAAGACTCGAAGTTAAGCCTTGGAATTTAAAAAAATTTATTTATCAGAACTAGGGGCTTTCTTAGAATCAGACAGAGCCAAAATAACACGATCGATTTATGCGCAAGAAAAGAAAGTGTGAAACGGACACGTTTGTAACAGCAATGCAGAAATGGACACGTTTGTGGGATCAGAGTCCTACATATATGAATCTACAACCTCTCTGTATCATTATTTTGGAAATCCAGTTGTAATTAGAGTTACAACTTTTCATTCAACATCTACGAACAAAATATCATATAAGAGTAAAAGAAATTGTACACTACCACTGGTCCAAATTTGCTGGTGATTCCCACATGCCAGTTGCCTAAGTCACTCTCTTTCAGCTCCAACCGCCCTATGTCCTCAAGGCCACAGTGTCTCACCTGCTCAAGAATGAATGTGTCTAAAATCTTATCCTTGAAGAATGAATATTTTTAACACCTTTCAATGCTAAGATTATTTCTTATCAAACAACTGACTAGTCATCAAATTCTGACTTTTATTATGTCGTCAGTTCACTGAAATCTGATTTTTCTGGTAAGAAAACATGTTGTGAAGATATATATAAATATTTCAGTTTGGTTGAAATCAGATCCCACCGTCAAAGGGATGATAAAGAGGTGAGCAGAGACTGAAAATCAAAGGCTTGGTTCTCTCACCAACCATGGTTTTGCTACCGATTCTCCACCATTTATTGAGTTCCAACAGTTATATCACATTATGGTATAAAGTCAGAGGGAACAAAATTACGTTTTTTCATTATAAAAAAAAAAGATGGTTTCATTTAAATCTCCCAATCTCAACTGGAAACATTTGCAATGACACCTCGAGTCAATGACACTATTCATAATCATGTGATACGGCTAATCTTAATCAAGCTTAAACAGGGTGAACAAACCTCATTAAAGAAAAGTCCAGTTGTTTCCTCATCTTCATCTTTAACAACAAGCATTTTCAAGACAACTTCAGCTTTTTTGCTTCCTGAGCTGGTCAAGATATTCACAGAGAACTTTTCAAAGCAATACAAGGGAAAGCAATCCAAAAGGCTATTAAGAAATCCATGTTTGTATTCATTAAAAGTTTTTTTGTCATAAAGATGCTTAAAATTACTAAACAAATTTTTAAATTCTTTGTAGTAGAGATAGCGATCTATTAATCTGTCATGAATATGTTTGGCATCGATTAAGAGTTTGAAAAGATCTTTGGAAAGTAGTTTGCTATAATTCCATATCTTGAAGGTTTTAACTTCGTAATTCTGATCAAACTGAAAGGACTTCCCGAAGGGTATTGTTTGAGGGAAAAAAAGGGCTAATGCAGTCAAAGTTAAAAGTTTCTTTTTAGGCACTTCACAGTTCTTTCCCAACAGCCCAAATAAAAGGTCCTCTCTCGCTTGCAGAACAAAAAATTCAGTAAATAGCCTTGAACGTTCACAAAAATTTGAAGAAATCGGACGATGTCGGATCCGAAATTTGTATGTCAGGGGCTCCTTGTTTTGTTTGAATACATGATTCGAAGGCAGCCAAGTTGACTCATCAACAGTCATCAACCCAAACGCTGGAAGCAATTCCACTAAGTCTTCTCCTGCCCAGGATTCCTCTCCAGCCTGATTCTCAGAGTGCTCAGACTCTGGTGGAGTGCCATGACATAATAAAGCGTCTTTCAAATATTCAATGCATTGCCATTTTACACTCTCACAAGTTGGTTCAAATTTGGGATTGTCTTCAGATACACAATAGTCTGTAATGTTTCGTGTGAAAACGATCCTCATAGTTATAGCCATCGTTAATTCCAATGTTGAACACTTTTATTTACTACAGCTATATAAGCTGAGGAATTCCTTCATACCAAAGCGACATTTATGTCCTCTCTAAACGAATAAACATTGAACATGTTTCCCTCATCAGGAAAAGAACCATAGCTTTGTTGTTTCACTTTAGTAACTGAGTTGAGTTAGCAATATAATACATCGAATATGTATATATTAGTATTGGTGAAAGTATATATATTATTTAATATCCTGGGTTTGCTATTCACTTAAAATTTACATTTCTCTTCTCAGATAAGAGATAGAGAGCAGTTGAGCATTTATTATTTTCTTTCTGATTATTTTTCCGCTCTAGTTGTTTTCTGCAGCCAATGCAACATAACGTTGTCGAGTTCTAATTTGTAATCATGTGGAGAGCTTTGGAATCGTTCTGATCGAAATAGGCGGAATTCCCGACTTATGGGTTAACCCAGGAGTTATTTTTAGTAGGGGGGGGGGGGGGGGATAGAATGGCCTTGTCTAGTTGTAGTAGGTAGCAAAGAAGGAAAAAACGAGTTTAGAGGCAGAAATGTTAGATTTCTTCCGAACTTATCTGAAGATAGAGGAGTTTCGATCAGAAATCAAAAGAGGGATGGTTTAGTAACGTTATGTAAAGCTACTAGTTTTTTAGGCTTAGAAATATATACGCATAGACTTCTCGAAGACGAGTGAAGTGATGAATGATAACGAAAAGCTGAAGGTATTGTTAGTGTTAGTGATAGTCTAGTGTTGGCTTTAGAACTCCTCTTCCAATATTGTGATTTAATCAGATTACTAAGGTCAAATAAGACTGACACAAACTAAGGAAGTCATGTTCACGGCAAAGTGGCCCTCTATCATTCTAATAAAACAGCGATATTATTATTTTTTAAACCCCGAATGTTTTGTAATTAGCTACTGTTTGAACTGTTATAAAACACGTAACATGGTAATCAAGCTGCTTCGCGTAACGTCTTGCTGTAGTAATATTTTCCCCTTCCCCCAAACTTTTTAACGTTCAATGGTGGGTATTGAGCTTAATTAAGATGATGAAAGGAGACCTAGATAGATAAGTAAGATACGTGGTTTATATCTCAGCATATCTATAGGCCCCTTGCAGCGGGTAGGAGTCGATCCCGATGCCCCAGTTGCTCTGTTTCTTGTTCAGAGAAAGAGAGCCTGGTGATATGCTGATTTTCACGTCTTAGGTAAACATGTTGTGGCCAGGGTTCGAAACCTTGACCTACTGGTTTTTATGCAGATGCTCAGGGCTGGTTCACTAATAATGACATTAGAAAAATTACTTGAAACGAGCTCATGTTGATATCAGTGTCTGACATGTAACTAGAATTTTATGATCAAGACTTGTATTTTTTAATTTTTTTATCTCTCTTTTTCAGAAAAGACATGGCAGCGTTGACAGTAACTTCATCCATATTGGATTAGTGGTATTACTATTCAACTTTTTCAACGTTATGTCCCTTGGTCAGCAACCTGAGTCACATTCAGATACATGTGCCAAAATGAATTACACCTCTGTCATGATGCATGGAGAAGCAGAAAATCATCTTTCGTCTTCACCCCAAACAGTGACCATGACAAAAGATTTTTCTCCAAATCATAGTGACAATAAAGCTTTGGCAGTTGTAATATATGATGAGAAAAATTTATTTCCGCACCAAAAAAGCAACAGGACCTTCAACATTGCTGGGCATAAATTCAATATTGTGCAAGATTGGCATGGAGGGGGTGTGGCTGCTGTCGTATGGGATGCTGTAGGTGCACTTTGTTGTTTGTTGTTGAGGATAGAATAATGTTGTGTAGAACAGACGTTGAACATTGTTGCAATAGGGATGACAAAGGTTACAGATAGTGCTGATGAGAAAGAGGACAAATTTGAGAGCTAAAAATTGACTCTAGCTGGACCCAAGGTGCCTATCCCTACTATCAACAAACAGCAAAAGATAGCTTGTCTATCCACACTGCCATCCTCTACCCACCATTTTGGGAGGGTGGGGGAATTTTTTTTCTGGCTTTGTTTATTTATCAACACTGAAAAAACTAAAAGATTTCTTCGCTTATTTCATTGTGTAGGTGTAATCTGACATGTAATCTTGGCCTTGTTGGTTCAGAGGGATCAATGAACATACCATGTATTGTGGGGACTCAATAAGCTTTTTTTATTGAAGTTTTTTTGTCACTTACTACTCTTACTCTTACTCAAATGCTAAAATTGAACCTGAGCTGAACGATTTGCATTTAAAACTAAATTTTTAAAAATTATAAAAAATGTATCTATTCTATCCCCCTCCTGAAGGCAGTCGTCCTAGGAGAGTATCTGGCCTCTCACTCAACTTTGGTCAAAGGCAAACGAGTGCTAGAGCTTGGGGCTGGAACTGGACTTGCTGGCATGGTGGCGGCAACTTTGGGTAAGTAGTCACTTTGCAGGTGTTGTGCATGCCACTCATTTTATTTTAATTTTCAGATTGTGACTGCCATGTCCAAACAACATTCTGTCTACAGGGTGATTGAAATATTGTCCCTTGCGAGCTTGAAGTCATAGGATTGTTGATTGATGGGAAAGTTAATGGCTTAAAATTACTCCTCCTATTAAACTAAAAAATGTTTTGGTGAAAGACAAACTAGATTTGATATTTTTTTAAATAAATAACATCTAGGACAAATTGCACGGTCGACTTGAAACACACTGACTTAACCCTTTCACTGCTAAAGACACCAAAATGTTCAAGATTTGCCAGTTCTTATACCAAATCAGATTTCAGTGAAAATGTCAGTTTACTGAAATCTGTTTATCTGGTATAATCAGAACACGTACATTCTTAAGATTTTGCACATTTCAGTTGGTTTAAAATCAGACTTCGCAGTGAAAGGGTTAAATCAAGCATGGGATCATACTAACGCTGTGCAGTTCATGACGTTGTTTTTGCCATGAATCTCCAAGGGAGATAACATAAGGAAACCAACTATTACTATTAACTTTCAGTTAATGGTTGTCACCGGAAAATTAAGTCCAATTGATTAGGGAAACCATTACATTAGATGACAGTTGGATCCTAAGCTTGAACCTCAAGTAAAATTGTCAAAATATTAGTGTAGGGATACCAGGAGTCCTACGGAATTTTGACATCTATAAATAATATACTTAACATTTATCAGTTAATGTAAGGTCAATTATTCAACACTAAATCAGCAAATTTACGTATTCATTACCCCTCTACTTTCATTCATTTTTTAAGCTTGAAATATGTGTCTCATTCATTGGAGGTTCACTTTTGTTTGGTGCTAAGCTACAGTCCTACTATGTCTGTACTACTATGTGTCTTTTATGGTCAGGCGCAGATGTGGTAGTGACAGAGCGAAAGGAGGCTCTATCTCACTTGGAATCAGCCATCTCTGACAACCAGGCTGGAATGAATTGGAGGTTACAAGCTGCAGTTTTAGACTGGACTGATGAATTTGATGCAGAGACTTGGGGCCATTTTGACATTGTTGTTGGTGCCGATATTGTTTATGTAGAAAGTACATTCCATCATTTATTGAAAACCCTGAAAGCAGTATCATCCTCCCCTAAAACACTGGTTCTGCTATCATGTCGTATCCGATACGATCGGGATCGCAAGTTTTTGCATATGTTGAAAAAGTTTTTTACAGTTGTGGAAATTTTTTATCACTCCGACTCAGACATAAGAATTTTCTCTGCTGTTTGGAAATCTTGATGAGATAACTCTCCACTAGTGAAATCAATTAATTTCCACAAATTTGAATAAGGCAGAAATAATTACCACAGCCATATTTTGCTATATTTTAATTGACTCTTTTAATTTACCTAGTCAAGTGCCAAGTGTAAGTCTGTATAATTAAAGTTGTTCCTACTGACTATTGATCCTAATGTTTTTTTACTCTGCAATAATTTGTCTTCAACTTTTTGAGATGTCTAATTATCAGAATTAGAGAAGATTATTTGTCTGCACTAAATATAAGAATAATGATATATGTAGTGTTAAGCAGGCACCGTTAACTTATGAAATAAGCAAAAATCAAGAAATGAGTATTTTAGTATAATGAGCAGTGGTGATAAAAACAAAAGCCAAAGAAATAAGAAAAATTCAAAAGTGGAAGGTCTGCCGAGTTGGATTCTAACTCAGCAACCACCACCTGTCAATAGCACAGTGCATAACCACTTAGTTATGGTACAAGGATGGTGTGTGAAATATACAGTATAGTTATTGTAATGGACCATATTAGATTAATCAAAACCTGGGAGCATTCTGGTGATGACGAATTATGATTATTACCTCTGTAATTAAAAATCAAAGTGATGGGTAAGATTCCTTTTATTTGTTCCCCAGAGGAAATATTTTTTTTGGGCCCATTCAAGAGGAAGTCTTGCCTAACTCAAGTGTCAGTCACAGTGCAGTGGGTGGGCTGTAGGTGGGCGCCTCTAGTGGGCACTACTTCTGTTTCTTCTCTTTTATAATATCATCTTACTTTTTCTAGCACTTTCTCCAGTGCATACCCAAGCATACACACACAGCTGTTTTGTATCTGTTAGCTCAGTCTTGGTCCTGCCTGTTGTCCTAACAGACTTATGGTAACCCCAGATGTTTTACACTGTGGTACTTAACTACAGGGTCTCTTGCTATCTAGAAAGACTGAGTACTTATGTACACAGAGGGTGGTAGAATATCCTTGGTCTCCATGGACCACAATAGTGTATGATGTGGGCAGTAGCTATCATCTGTTTGTGTGTCCTGTGATTGTTGGAGGTGATGTTTTTTTTCTGTAAATTATCTCTTTGTCACCTTTTATGAGAGATGGTATTTTTTTCCTTGTAAATAATCGCTCTGTGAAACGTCCTTGGCAGGGTCAAAGTCTGGCTGTTCTTATAATAAGTAGGTAGCCTATCATCTTACTTACCCCTAGGCGCTTATATGACCGTAGCAATTGCAAGCACCCTTAAACTCTCAACAAGCAAACAAGAGAGAAACACACACACACACAAAGTGCGAAGAGAGAGAGAGAGTGTGTGTGTGTGAGTGAGTATGTTGAGTATATGTTATTCACATCATCAGTCCGTTGGTTTTTCTTCTCCACATTGTCTTATTAGCTAACTGTGTGATATCCTACATTGTTGGCTTTCTGGTGTGAAGCGTCAAGAGCTCGTAGAAATGTACTCTATTATTATCATGATTATTATTATTATTGTTTATTTCTTATGAAATCAAGTGCATGTTTTAGAGCTTTTGTGTACAATGGTTTGAGTTAGTGGGCGGTTGACGGATGCCTCTTGTGGACTCTACTTCTGTTTCTTCTCTTTTGGCTTTACCTATCATCTGACTTTTTCCAGCACTCACTCCAGTGTTTCCTTACCAAGATACACACACAGCTGTTTTGTATCTGTTAGTGTTAGCTCAGTCTTGGTCGTGCCTGTTGTTCAAACTGATTTAAGTTAATCTTCTACGTTTTACTTTGTGTTACCTAACTACAGGGTCACTTGCTATCCAGAAGAACTGAATACTTTTTTGTACACAATAGCTGCCTGGACCATAATGCATCGTTGGTATCCATTTGTATGTCCTCTATTTTGTGACTGTGAGAGGTAATTTTTTCCCCTGTAAATTGTAAATCATCTCATTGTCACCTTGTTTGAGAGATTGTTTTTTTAAATATCCCTGGCAGGGTCAACGTCTGGCTATTCTTTTAACTAGCCTATTATCTTACTTACCCCTAGGCGCTTACCATGACTTGAGCAGTTGAAAATGAAAGTGAGTGCTCTTAAAATGAATAACATGAATGTTATGTACTGTAAAAGTAAAAGCCAAATGATAAATAAACTGACTGGAAAATATGTTGCCATCATCATAGTCATTTTCATTTGCTTTTAAAAATTTATTTGAATGTTTTTGAATGCTTAGCTGTATTGTACAACCTCGTTAAAATGCTATCCTTAGAGCCATCTTTTGGCTGTGGAATGGATCAGCACTACAGTACAACACGATATGTTTACTTTAAGCAAGTTTTGACTTAAATCAATAAAACAAATGAAAAGGGACTATGACTATGAATATCTGGAGTTGATCTACAGTAAGAATTTCCTTTTAGGGAGTTGACTTTATTGAGATTCCACTGTATTTTGGTAAAAGGATCTCCTTAAGTTAAGGGATTGCTTGCTTACTTGCTATTTTCAGAACTAATCGCGGGAGGTTGGTGGGCGCTACTTCTGTTTCTTCTCATTTCTTGGCTTTTCCTATTAATCTTACTTTCTCTCCAGTGCTCCCTAAGCATACACACATAGCTGTTTTGTATCTGCTAACTCAGTCTTGTATCTGCCCTTATTTTTCGAACAGATTTCTGGTCATAATGGTACCCAACTATAGGGTCACTTGACATCTAGAAGGACTGAGTACTTTTATTCATAAAGGGCGGTAGAATATCCTGGATCTTCCTGGACCATAATGCATGATGCAGGTGGTAGCGATAATCTGTTTTTGTGTCCTGCTTTGTAATTGTGAGAGGCAATTTTTTTCCCTATAATAATTCATCTCTTTTTCACCTTTTTTTAAAGATATTTTTTCCATTGTAAAACATCTCTCTGTGAATGTGAAGCGTCCTTGGCAGGGCTAAAATCTGGCTGTACTTTTAACTAGCCCATCATCTTCTTACCATTGGCACTGATATGACCTTAGCAGTTAAAGGCGTCCTACAATCCTGGCTGCGTCTTACCAAAGACGTGGAGCAGCGGTCTCACAAGTTGCTCGGCATCGCGGAAGCAACGACAAGGGTTGTTGGTCTGGTTTTAGAAACTGACTGGGTGACATCCGCCTGGGGGGGGGGGGGGGGGGGGGGGGGGGGGGGGGGGGGGGGGGGGGGGGGGGGGGGGGGGGGGGGGGGGGG
>JAUEKZ010246620.1:4658-18713 GCA_031471865.1 Melibe leonina
GATCTTATGGTCTAGATCCTGAAACTATAATCTTACCGTCGCATTTTCATGTTTTTCAATTAACTTTCTTTGAAATTATATCCTTTGGATACAATACCGACACCATAACATTGAAAACGTTAGGTATAACAACGGTTTGTCTACAGCAGAGTTTCTTCCCAACAACTTTGAGTGGAAATCTGACTCTGTACCAATGTAAACACTTCAGCGCTTGAGCAATTAAAGTTAGTTGCCCTTTTGGCCAATAAAAAACCAAGACCTAGTAGTAGTTTCGTACGGCAAAAAAAAGCCTTCCCTTTCAACATTTTTCGTCGCACTAAAAGTCTGACCGAAACCAAGACCTTGACGGTAGGAGCCAAACTGGTAATTTTGCATTATTCGGATACCTTGGCTTAACCCCTTCACATGCACAAATTTCCAAATTGACTAGTTCTTATACCGGATAAATCAGATTTCAGTGAACTGACTATGCCAAAAGCCTTAAATTCAGACTTTTGACATATGTCAGTGAAATCTGATTTATCTGGTATAAGTATAAGAACAGAAAAATCTTGAAGAAGTTAATGTCCAGTTAGTAGTATGAGAAACAGCATTAGCAGTGAAAGGGTTAACATTTGACAGCAAGATGTTCTTGAATAGTCACATTGACAAAATCTGCGCCAGTTACATACTCAGGTACCTGTGAAGAAACCTGCATGTCGTATTCCCACAGTGATGGCGAAGGACATATTATCATGCTTTAAGACATCAGCGGGACCAATCCTAGAATACTGTAGTAGTACTGTATGTGGCCATGATTCAAGCAGTGCATTTTCAGAAATCTAGAACATCCAAAGGAGGGTTTGCAGATTCGTTTGCAACAAATATAAGAGAGCATATTGCGTTATAACTTTGTTGAATCAAAACGTTTTGCAACGACTTATTAAGAAAAAAAAAGCGCAACAGAAAGGAACATGAATTGTCGTTCAAGGGAAGAAAGGTTAAAAGCAACATACCCACGAAAGAAACCTTCGTACATTCTACTCAACTCAAGAAAAAAATCAAAATATTCCCCTAATAACATTATAACTTGGGACTTCCTCCATAACAAAATGAGAGCCTTTCCAAACCCACTTTAAACTAACTTCTTTATTTGAAAAAAATAAAAAGAAACACTTCGTAACATTCGCGCTCAGAAATACCAAACACATTATTTCCACTACTACGCAATGTGGTCATTATTATCAATCTTGATGCTACGACAAAATTAAAATATATGGATTGGATTGGGTTGAAAATAATCCGCAACATATTGCATTTCCAATTCTCGTATGAGCGTAATTTTGCGGATAGAGCATGTATCAAATCATTAGAATAGGTGTTACTTATTAACCAGAGCGTCCACCTAGGTATAAGGCGATGACCCTAGTCCCTACAACGTCATAAAGAGGTAAAAATTTGCATTTTAGAAGCTGACTCAACAAGTGCTGGACTTTTATAACATAAGACTGGTTGGCCCGGTGTCATTTCATTGAAAATGCGTGATATGTTGGAATGAAAGATCAGCCTTAGGTGTAATGTAAAAGAATGTTTAAAAAAGGAAGGCTTTAAATGGGTTAAAAATGTGCTACTTACCTTGTTCCCCTTGTCGCCATTTCAGTCCTTTGAAACTGTATCGCGTAAAAATAAATAACATGTACAACCAACACAATGTCAGGGTTAAATCTCACAATCTGTCATTGACTATCTTGTAATCATGACATGGAAGATAGTGGAAACGACTAGGTACTTCTTGTTTTCTCTCTTTTTCCTTTTTTGTCTGCTTTGTTCTTTCTATTTTGTACTCGTCGCTTTGACTGATTGAAACCCAGTTCCAGTGAGAAAGTGTTCAGTCCTCCGTTTGTTCAAGAGGAAAATGAAAACATTCAATATGAAATTCATGCTCAACTGTTGATCAATATTATGGATTTCATCATAATTCTCTGAATATGTCATGTGCTTGTATGTTTTCTCTTTTTGACTCTCTGTCTGTTTGCCTCTCGCTCTCTTTCTCTCTCTCTCTCTCTCTCTCTCTGTGTGTCTGTCTGTCTCTCTGTCTCTCTCTCTCTCTCTGTGTCCATGACCGAGTGTTTCTTTGTTTAAGTTTAATATACGAGTGGCAAAGAGGAGGAGTGTTCTGGTTTGTTGGTGTGAAAGATTTCGTTCCTTTGTTTGGTTCATTTTTTTAAACTGGAGGACTTTGTTGGCGCACCATTTTTGTTTTCATGCAAACAAAGAATGAAATGTTGTTGATTGGAATAAGGTGATGAATTATGGAGCAACATCGACCAGGCCGCTTGTATTGCGTCAGCGTGAGTAATTAGCAACTTGTCCAGGATATTGATTTTTTTAACCCTTTCACAGCGACGTCTCATTCTAACCCAACTGAAATATGCAAAATCTTGACAATGTGCATGTTCTTATACCGAATAAATCAGATTTCAGTGAACTGAAATATTATGCCAAAAGTCTGAGATTCACTGAAATCCGATCTGTCTGGTACAACAACTGGCAAATATTGAAGATTTTGGTGTCGTTAGCATTGAAAGGGTGAAAGTAAAATTTACAACAATAAAAAATGCCCCTCCATATAAACTACTTGAGGGAAAATTTGTCACATTTTTTTTCTAATTTTATATCGATTTCAACAAACCGCAAAACGCCCTGAAGGCAAATATTGAAAGAAAATAGACATTAATAAAAAGATAAAATCGATTCCAGTCACACCACAAACAGTCTGAAACTCTTAGGAACAGAGTGACAATTAGAACTGCACTCTGCTGCTCTGAAACTGAACTCTTTCGTGGCGGAGGTATAAATCTGTTTTACTACCTCATGACTGTGTTTTCATTGTTGGCGCTGTTTATTTTTAACATTCAGGCAAAAAAAAGTCAGATGGATTGCTCATCTAAATCCCCTCAACTATCGTTTTTTTTCATCAACTCACATTCTTTAAATCTCTACATCTCCTCAGCTACCATTACTCGCACACACACACACACACACACACACACACAAACACACGCACACAAGTACACACACACACACGCGCGCGCACACACACACGTACGTGGACACACTCACGTGCGCAGACACACTCACACTCACACGTGCACACACACCTCCCCCTTACTAATGCACAAACATGGTAATATACTGGTTAGAACTTGAACTTCAAGGTTTAGTCCTTCATTCCTATCGTCAAAATGAATTTTAAAAAGATAATGATGTGGAGATCATGTAGTCTCTTTCATACTTAGAACTCATTCGGATTAACGAGGCACTAAGCCACCTTTCAGTGCACACTCTCTCATTCTATAGGCTAAATTTGACAATGCAAGATATTTTAATGAGTCTTCTTGTTACAGATGATGAGTATTATGCTACGGGGTGACATGATAATAATACAAGCCGTAAATTGTGGTGCCGACACTGAGAATCGATCATCAAGCTGGGCAAAAAGGTGTACTAGAAGCGGCATATTATAGAAACAAAGTCAGAGGAAAGAAAAATATTATCGGGGATGGATCCGAGCCTTGTACCTGCCTCAACAGGCATGATATGAAAAAGACAAAGACAAAATAGATTTATCAACGTTTCGGCTTAAGACCTTCCTCAGAACAAACGCAACAAAGCAAAACAAAATCAAAACGTACATCCGTTTCCTCTCTAGCTTCCAAGTTTACCACAGGCTCAGCAGTCCATTTCATTATGCATCCTTTCACAGCAGCACGCATCGCCCATCTTACAACAAAAAGAAGCTTGCCCATCCACTCCGCCATCTTTTACCAGTGATGGGTAGCATGGCAGGTCCGAGGTCCAATCCTTATCTGGTCATGCTCCGAAAACCTTTTTATTATTGTTATTATTATTATTATTGTTATTATTATTATTATTACATTTCTTCTCCTTTCTTTGTCTCCTGTCGACCCTTTCCATACATTTGCATTGTAAATTAGAGGTAACTGGCGTAGTGGTAAGATCAGACAGGGGCGTCAACATTTTGGTTCCAATGCTGTATTGAAGAATCAAATAGGTGGGTGGTAATGTGCATAATTAAACAAACACCCTTGCTGCCGGCCGGATGCAAAGAAGATCCTGTAACTGTAGAGGTTATATGATACGCTGCTTTCATTCATTCATTCATTCACTGATTCGTTCATTCATTCATTTATTCATTTATTCAATCATTAACAAATTCACACATTCATTCATTCATTCACTCGTTCATTCACTCACTGATTCGTTCATGCATTGATTCATTCACTCATTCATTGATTCACTCACTCATTCATTCAAATCAATCTCTACAACTGAAAATCACGATATATCGGTAATTGATTTCGTATCTTTATTTATCATGTGAGGTGAAAGACGCTCTTTGAGCCAGTCGTAAGGAAGTTATTGCCAACATCACCTTTACATTAGCAAAAATGAAAGACAGCAGCCACCTGTATTGTTAAACATCGTGCCCGAATTAAAGATCTAATTAAACAATGGAGGAAAAGAAAGGCGTCTTCCATTGTGAATAGTGCAATGGATTGATCTGTAACAACACGAATTAATTAAAATATATTTCTTACAACCATTTATCTATCAGCTCCTATCTTTGCCGAGTCAAAAGAATTAAGAGAAAGTCGTTCAGTCGACCACTACCATGTAAGAAAGATAATATACTGGTTGTGTATTTTTCTATCCGAATTCATTTGGTCATTGATATTGAGATTTCAAATTTTCAAATCATTGTTCACCATTGCACTATTTCAAACTTTGTACAAAAGAGACCGACTGTAAGGTATCATTCGATTGGCTGTGCTTTCACGTCATAGCAACCAGTCTGTTTATAATATACAATGTGTAATAGAAACAGACAAAAAGCTACACAAGCTAGGAAGATCTAACATTTTTGGGGTGAGGAATTCTAAACTTATGGTGAGTTAGTGGGTGGCGAAATTGACAATGAAAGAGAGAGTGGTCACATATCTTAATTTATTCATAGAAGGAATAATTTATTAACTAAAATAAACTGTCTGGCAATATCCAGATTGTAAATTTCTGTTCATATATCAGGCACCTAATAAGCTTTCCCTTGTCCGTGACAAAACGCCCCACCTCTCTCCTCTGAACTGATTGATCTATGTAGTTTATTGATCACAGCGCTCCCTTGATACATCGCTTCACAAAGCAACGCCCAAGAAAGCCCTTTGTGCAGGTTTTCTTTATGAGCACCACTTAATCAATTCCTAGCGAGAAAACAATTATCAAGTTTCACCAAATCCTTTGTTCGGTTCTTCTCTCTTGCATTCCCTTATAGAGAGGCTTTAGAATGTATGTCGTGTTTATTGGTTTTTTTTAAACTGCAATGAAGCGGAAAGATTGATCTGTTTTCCGATCAGATAGCACCTGTAAAGGGAAATTGTTTGCAAAACATTCAGGTAACCATAGCTTGCCTCATTCGTTCACAACGATCAATCAGCGAGAAATGTGTTTAGCTATCTTTTGTTGGTGGGTTGTTGTTTGCTTGTTCTTAGAGTTCTTAGCTTGGTGTTTTAATTAATTTGTTTTACCTTTGTTTTGTTTTTCCCTCTGTTACTCTTATTCTGTTTTAAAATTATTTTATCATTTAACTTTTTTCATTTTATTAATGAGCGGTTACCCTTTATCCTTTTAGGAGAAGAACGCACACAACTCATTTCTTTGGCTTAGTCTCGAACTCCGGATCCTTCAGCCCTAAGCTTTTTGTTTAGCGGATGCGGTAGACCATACATCGTTCATCGGCTTTTTTCTTCTTTGGAATGCTATAAATTCATTCGCCAATGCAAAGTCTTTGTACGTGAGAAAATTTGCTATGTTATGGTACCCAATTTGACTATATTTGACAGTTTTTGGGGGAATTCAATCGGTTAAAGAAATTGGAATCGCGATCAAATTTTCTGCTCGTTGTCAACGCTAAGTGGGTATGATTTACAACGCATACCTCTCCTCAAAAACACTAAATTAATTATACTTTTAGATAACTTTCAAATTTGAAATTTCTTGACATGAAAGATAAAGGATGACTCTTTTAAATTTCATAAAAATCTCATTTTCGACCCGGGACACTCAAACTGATGTTTTTGGTCTGTAGCGTGAAACTCTAAAATGCGTCTTATCCGTGCTTTTCCCAGGCATGACACCAATGGGGAAGACTGCTGCTGGCGACTCGAGTCTACCAAGTCTGGCCAGCTGTCAGAACAGATAGTATCTTCTGTAAAAAGACCATGTCATGGGGAATAGATACGTCTATTCTGATGCGTAACGGCTATTTTTGTAGTACACAGTGTAAACAGCCCTACGATTCTAGGCCTGGTGCCCGACGTTTGTATCTCGTCAGTGGTCGAAGCCGAGTCTGGCATCGAGAGGAGTGATAATGATTGAGTGCCTGACAGACCAATGGACCGTAAAAAGACAAGGATGTGGTTACACCAGAAATACTCCACACAGAGACAGCACAATTCATCTTTTTACGACACAACTCCTTCCCTGACTGTGAGCGGTGGCAACACTTTTAATAATGATAGTAAGGTGGGGACCAAGCGCCGAAAATCACAAGAAATTAGTCAAACTTTAATTATTATGCAGTACAGAAACGAGAGAAAGTCAAAGAAAGCAGAAAAAAGAAAAAAAGAAACAAACAAACAAAAACAGAGAAACATAAAACTGATCTGGGGGGGGGGGGGGGGTGGAACCCTGGACAAGTAAAGTTTGAAATCAGGTGAGTTGATATTTCAATTGAGCCATCAAAAAAGACAAGAAAAAATCAGTATAGAATTAAATCAGAACAATTTACTGAAAAGAAGGGTACAAACAGAGTCCATACCTCCCCCCACCCATTCCCCTTCATTATGTGAAACCTCCTTGGCGAAGTATAAGTTTGGCATACACTTGGCGTTGATAAGACAATCATTTTATAAACCGCTTTTATACTGCGAAAACTATACAACTTCTACAGGGGACTTAAAGACCAATCTAGAATTTGGTTGGTTTGTTGCGTCCTGTTTTAAGGCCCGTGTTAACACATTCAGGTCATATCAAGGGTAGAGCAGTCCATACAAATTGAAGAGCTGTCACACATTAATAAATAGAGGTGTCAAACGAACCTCTCTTTCAGTCACAATATACTGACACCTTGCCAACCATCCCGCATTGCCTATCACCTGCTTCATTGCCAATATTTCCGTAATAGTCGTGACGCGGCCGGGGCTCGAACCACCGACCCATTGGTTCCTAGAGGAACTTCTATCAATTAAGCTAAGGAGCCGTTGTTGAGAATTTAAAATTAGTTTTGTCTGCAAAGAGGGGAATTACATATAAATTTTGACACGGACGCGAAAGAGGCTAAAATGAGGTATCTCATTATGAATCATGTCTGATTACACTGAGACGTCACCATAGGGCGCCTGGTGCCGCTATTGTATGACAGATTTGCCAAGAGAAACGAGCCACAGAAAGCAAACACAGAGAGGCTAGACACAAAAATATGGCGAGGTGACGCGATTCTGGTGTCTCGAGTTTTGTGGCACAATGCTTGTGCTCTGGACATTAATCTTATTGACATAACGATTAAAGGTACTTGTGAATGAAATAACCTTTTTCCATTGTAAACTCAATGTACCTATATGATAATGTGTCGCAAATTTAAACAATCCTTCTATATTATTATTATGTTTAAAGACGACATCTGTAGTGTGAAGTCCATGGCGCACATTCCACACGTGATTTATGCCAATAAGCAGGTATTACAAGCAGGCCGAAGGGGATGAACAGTAAATCAGTGTGTTTGTAATGAGCATTTAGTATCTGATACATACATACCTATATTATTACAGGCTAGGGTAAAATTGTGAAAGGGAACAAAGAAAAAAATTCGTCTCAATGACATGAAAGAATGGTGTGGCGTTTTGACCAGTTCACGGGGGGTAGATGGGTTAAACAGTTTTAGCGTGACGTCAGAATGCCCTGTTTGTCCGGACTCAACAAGAACAGTCCCAGTTTGAGGGGGGTAAGAAGCATGTGGGAACCGTTGATCTCGAGGTCATGGGGAGCATATATTGACACTTTCAATTTTGTGAGTAATTGATTCGTTTTGATGACGTTTTAACAAGATGGCCGCTTATTCTCTTTCCCTTGCCATAGCCTTTAGGACATTAGGTCTTCATTACATTTTCTCTTTTTCTACATTTCCGTTATTCACACAAAAATCTCTTTCCAATTTTTGTTCCATTTTTGTGTGTGTGGTTTTATGTTTGTTTTTAATGTCAGTGGTTTTTTTAACACCTGCATGTAGTATGTCCTCTATATTTCCACCTTTCCCTAAATGAATACTGTTGTTCCACGAGTACATGAATTCTACTTGTCAATCTATAATCGAATAAGAGACTAGGTTATAAAAGCTTGAAATATAGATATCTTTTAACCATGAGGTTTGTCCACACGAAACCTCCATTAAATATATCGATAGCGCCATGATACCATTGATAAGGCCTAGCCATTGATCGCTTATCGGCATGGGGGGGGGGGGGGATTAATAAGGGGCCGGGCATTTCCCCAAGGAAACAGCACTCTTTCCGCAAACACCTGTGATAAGGCAGTTCCCCCTGGTCAAAGAGTCACGTGCTGTGATGTAACTTCCGCTGTAGGTGACCCTTTGTCGCCTATGACGTAATCGAGAGTAGGATCTGTTTTAAAAATAGCACAAGCCATTGTATCCTAAAGGATTTAGCAATTACTGACCGAATGTTATAGGGAATTTGCTGATATAATGATACGGCACACTATTAAACTATTGTCTTGAAATGATAGTTTTGTATTTTTTTTCCGCAATTTAGTTATAAAGAGAAATATTGTGTTTGATGCGTGTAGTGTATTGTTAATAAAGGATATTGTACGATAATCTTTGGAGTGAAAGAGAGAGAGAGAGAGAGAGAGAGAGAGGGAGAGAGAGAGAGAGAGAGAGGTGAAGATATGAGGCTGGGTAAATTTCTCCGCCCTGTGAGTCTGGAGGGGTGAAGTCCAATATAATTTACACGTATAATAATGATGATGATAATGATAATGGTAATAACAATAATTATAATAATAATAATATTCGTAATAATAGTAATAATAATAATGATACTAAAACTATTACTATTACTACTACTACAAATAATGATAATAATGATAATGATAATGATAACAATAATAAAAACTATGCTCATTTTCATTAAGATAATGATGATGATAATGATTATATAAAGTACATTTCTACCACGTCAGCATCTCATGAGCGTTGGGAGCTAAAGTTGATTGTATGAGCTTGTTTGCCTCCCGGAGACGATTAGTTATACTGTTTACTTCATAGGGTTGGTCTCAATTTCATTCAACATCTGTAAAGCGAGTTGAAACTCCTCATGTTTATTCCCATTTCTATTCTGTTTTACCGCATTTTTATCAAATACTCGGTTCCATACAAAGTTTAATTATTTAATATATGATTTACATAAAGGTAAGGATGCGAAGTTTTAGGCTTGGAAAGAGACTAAAAGGAAGACAAGAAAACTGCCATAGACTTTGAGAGTGAAAAAGAGGGAGTGGGGGGGGGGGGAGAGATTGGCTGTGAGAGAACGAGGAGGACTGAACGAGAGACAGAGAGAGAGAGAGAGAGAGAGAGAGAGAGAGAAAGTAAGAGAGATAACTAGAGAGGATCAGACGGCAAGACTTAAAACATAAGAGAGAGAGGGGGGGGGGGCAGATATTTTACACAGACAGCGTGGAGGTGTGTGTGTGTGAGAGAGAGAGAGAGAGAGAAAGAGAGAGGGAGAGAGAGAAAAAAGAGAAAGAGAGAGGGGGTGACATTATACACAGACACACAGAGCGTGTGTTTGTGTGTATGTCCGTGTTTGTGTATATATATGTGTGTGTGTGTGTGTGTGTGTGCGAGAGAGAGACAGATAATGAGAGAAATCGAGAATTGATAGAGGATTACACAGAAAGACAGAGAACGCGAGAGAGAGAGAGAGAGAGAGAGAGAGAGAGAGAGAGAGAGAGAGGAAGAAGCCAACGCGGGGTCTTATGTAGAGGCAAACAGCAGGAGCTTATTTCTATTAGCATTTGTCTCGCAGAGAGTTTTGCACTCTGGCTCCTTCGTGCCTGTCACCATCAATATCGCAGTAGCGGATCGTGCACAAAACCTATCGATACGATCGATAAATCGATATGATATCCTCCATACTTCACAATGTAATTTGTTCTTAAGCAGTTTCTTCATGACATTGGCTACCTCCAAATTGTGATATCGAATAATCCATTTGACAAATGAATACACAGGGGAAATTAATTCTCGTATTATTGCAAATCGATATAATGGTAGTGACTTTTTTCTAGTGTGATTGATGACATCAAACGCTAAAGGTTATCGTACCACAGAGGTCTGAGACAAGAAAAAATACTGACCCAATTAGAGCTACCATTCATTTAATAGAATACGGAACATGAATTGAAATAGAACCCCCCCCCCTCCCCCCGCCACCGAGCTTGTTTAAATTTTGCTGCTAAATTCTCACCTCTTAACACCGACATGGTATTTAAGCTAAACATTCTATTTTGCGTTAAAAGCAGACACTTTCGGTGGGTTGCTTGTTGTTCTTTTGTTCTGTTGTTGTTGTTGTTTTTTTTTTTGTTGTTGTTTTTTTTTTTGGGGGGGGGGGGTAATTTTTATTTCTTAATAATTATCTAAATCGGAATATCAGCTGTTTTTCTTATAAGAGGATTGGCGAATTCTTTCAATGTCAGGAAAATAGTAAAAGTTTGTATGTTATAAGCTCCCAATATCAAGATAAATGTGCGCAAGAAGTAATAAGAATAGATAGAGCGAAAGACAAGAGAAGAAGAAAAAAACAAGAGTTGAATGAGCAGGGACGTGAAAGGCCATGCTAAACACACGGTTTTTAAAAGAGTGAAGGGTGATGAGGGGAGACATGTGCTGTGGCAAAGTTTGGGTTCAAATCCATCTTCCCATCGCCCATTTAGATCTGTTCAATTTTGAGAGGGTACGTAACGTTTGTGTACGTTTTATTTAAATCAATTTTCACTAAAGGCCGCGTGGAATCCGTTTTTTAGTTATCTTTTTTATGGATCAGAATGTTTCCACAATGAAGTATTTTTTACGATGAATTCATTCGATAAAAATAAATTTTATAAAGATGAAAAGTCATCATTCATCAATTTGTTTTTTTCCAGTGATTTCCTTAGTCCACTTATCATACCGCCTCGAAATCTGACACCTATTTCTAACTCGTTTCTCAGCAGGGATTTTTGAAGTCTAAAAACGTAAAACAGCAGATCTGTACTTCAATATATATACAACTTTAGTGTTTAACACGGAATAACCTTTTCCTATTCGTATCCAATCGTGAGGAAAGTTAATTGCAAATAATATAGAAAAGACCTTTAGCTGGCCCATAGAACCGGTGCATATATCCTGGTTCCTGTTGCTTGAAGCTGACTGTGGCAACGATCCACATAATCTGGAAAGGACGTTAGTCGGTCGCAAGAAAGGGGTTCGTACCAATATTAAGACCTGGGTGAAGTTAGATAATCGGGGTGAATTCCCTTGCCCAAGAAAAAAGTGAAGTGCAAGAGATTATTTAAAAATATAAATCGGCGCAGGGGAAGTAATCCACCAAACTCTGAATTAAGTTTCGTCTATCCGGTTTTAATGCCCTTTGGATACTCATTTCTTTACATCATTTCCTTAGAGCTCTTTTCTTCTTGCCCTTCTGTCCTATTTCCTATTGTAGTTGTTCTTTTGATGAAAGAGCCCCGGTCAGTAATTTTCTCGAGTTTAAATGACAGTCCTCAACTATGAGTTTTTATTAGAAATTGAGGATACTTACAACACGTTGTAGAGCCAAACGACATCTGAAACGCCGACTACAAGTAGGGGGCATATTTGGAAAAAGCGATCCTTTTTTCTTTCTTTCTGCTATTCCTATCTATTCATGTTTAAATATCTAAAATTATCTAAATACTTCAAACGCAAAAGGACAATCGACCAAATTGTGCTGTATGCCTGGAAATAATCAGGACGACTACCGTCTGGTTACCGGCGATCAGCTTGTTCATTGGACCAAAACCATTTTATTTTCCCATCAACACGTAACTAGGGAGACGTCGGTGCGTACTTACTTTTCAATGTTTTCAGGGTTGGAGAAGCTCTTCCTTCGAGGACCAAGTCCATCATCACCCGACTCTCCCTGAGGAGAAAGAATGGAATATCATGATTTGTTAACACATGTGTGTTGAGAGAGAGAGAGAGATAAAGTTCATAAAAAGTCATTGTTTAGTTATTTCAGGAAACAAATATCATTCCATTTATTCATAAGCAGACAATTTCCCTTTGCATATTGTTGTTGAATCCTAAACTACCACCAAAAAAAAGTTATGATTACCACCCCAGCTGCTTTATTCGTGGAGAAAACAGAATGTTCCTGCATGCTATATAAAAATAGAATGTATGCTATATAAAAATAGAATGTATGCTATATAAAAATAGAATGTATGCTATATAAAAAAGAATGTATGCTATATAAAAATAGAATGTATGCTATATAAAATCACACATAGAGGGTCTACATTGAAACAAATAGTAAGCATGATTATACCCTAACAGTTGTAGCTGTACTATATTTTTGCATGCATTTTTGCGGGTAACAATTCTGTTATCAAAATTGATTATTGTGGTTTCCTCGTGTTCATAAAAGACAAAATTCTCCTTTTTTCGAACTTGTGTCTGCATGTCAAAACTTTTGCTATGTCATTCTATTTTAAGATTTGACTTTTACATTCCTCTACAATTTTTCTTATCATCGGCAAACAAACTTGAACTTGGGTTGGATAAACAGTGACCAAAGGATAACATTTATGGTGGACCTTGAAAAACAGGGAAGCTATATAAAATTTAGGTTGACATGAAAATTTAACATGATTAACAGATTCATATCCCTAAATCGCGTCCTTAAAACGAACTCTGATTTAAGCTTAGAAAAGAAACCCCATTTTTTTTAAAAACGTCGCCAAAGGCAGAAAATTACATTTATATAGAAGCTAAATCAGAGGGAAAAGAAAATTGCGTGTGGCTAAGTCAAATGATCAAGGCCATCAACGTGTTTCTACAATGGTTGACCATCGGTTTGTTTTTGTCTTGATTCAATGTCTCCACCTCGGCTTGGTTATGTTTGCTCCATTGTAACCAGACATAGCCTTTGACCCTGACACTGCAAGAAGCGGTCTGATTGGGCGGTAAAGAAAACAAAACAAAGCAGATGCATGAACATTTTCACTGCTAAAGACACCAAAATTTTCGCCGGTTCTTATACCAGATAAATCAGATTTCAATGAACGGACATATACCAAAAGCCTGACAAATTTCAGAATTTTGGCATATATGTCAGTTCACTGAAATCTGATGTATCTGGTATAAGAACTCATACATTTTCAAGATGTTGCATAATATATCAATTGGGTTAGAATCAAACCTCGCTGTGAAAGGGTTAAGTACAACGTGTTGTACGAGCGAGTACAATAAACGGAAGGACTTCTTACAACACAAGTGGAGTATTATCCCATTTTAACCTCGACAACCTTCAATAGACTTATCATTCAGATTATTGATATTGTAGTCTACTTATTATGTATAGTAAAATATTCAAGCAATGTTCTGTGTGTATAATGCATGTGTGAAATAATCGCTTTTCGTTAATCGCACAGTTTTAAGATATGTTTAACATGTAAAAGTGCACGTAAAGGGCTAATCATCATTATGATTATTATCATTATCATTTTTTTATACTTTACTTACTTAAATCGAAAGGTCAGCTTGAACCTGTTGATCTTCAGAAATCCCTCGTTATATACAGTTTCCAAAAACGTTCTTACATTGCAACTTGTTTGAATATGGAATACGTACATCTTTTTTTTTTTTGCAAAACGTAACCAAACCCCCTCTCCCATCTTACC
>JAUEKZ010246620.1:18723-34213 GCA_031471865.1 Melibe leonina
CCCCCCCCCCCCCCCCCCCCCCCCCCCAAGACACACACACCTTTTTTATTGCCTAACGGCTTTTGAAGGGTTCTAGCCCCAAAATGTCATTAAAAGATAATAAATATTTTACGTTGCATTAATTGCGTGATTCAAGTCATGACAATGCTGAGGTATCAATGGGGAAATAGAGCAACTAGAACAACCCGCAACGAACAATGTCAAGCCTCATTAACATGGGACACAAAGTAAATGAGTGACAAAAAAAGAAAACGAATCGGCGTCGAAGCAATGGTCACTAGCGGTATGTCCTTATACAGGACACCTTAACCCTCACTAATTGCCTTGCGGCGCTGCACTGCGGATGTCGCATGGAATACCATAGTACCATTATGACCCAAATGAAAAACAATACTTTCGATGTTAATTCTATTTTTCCATTTCCTGTTGGGGATAAGATTTACAGTAGCAAGGTCTCAGTATATTTTCCAACAACATAATTGCTGCTCGTCTGTTAGCTACTTACCATAGTTCGTGTTTATTGAGTTTTAAGGCGCTTTCAACTGCCATGGACGTTTAACAGAGAGATGATTAACAAGGGGTAAAATATCATCACTCAAAAAAGATGACAAAGAGATAATTTTTTGTATTGAAAAAAAAAAACCCCTCTCACAATGACAAAACGGGACACACAAACAGATGATGGCTACCACTCTCATTTTGCACTATTATTGTCCAGGGTGATCTCAAATATTTTACCGCCCTTTGTGTTCAAAATTACTCAGTCCTTCTAAATAGATAATGGCCCTGTGGTTAAGCACCACACTGTGAAACATGGGGGTTACCATAAGTCTGTCAGGACGATAGGCAGGACCAAGACTGAACTAACAGATACAAAACAGATGTGTGTGTATGCTTGTTAGGGAGCACTGGAGAGAGTGCTGGAAAAAGTAAGATCATATTAAAGCCAAAAGAGAAGTAGCGCCCACCAGATGCGCCAGCCAATTGCCCATGTGAGGCCTGGATATTGGCGTGAAAATGTATGGCAAACTTAAAACCACTATGGAACACACTATAAAAGTCATAATATGCTTACAATATTATGGATGTAAAATTATGCTTGATCAGAACAGGTGAAAGTTACAGGCCCAGAAAGCAAGACAGGGCATGGGAGGGAGAGAGACGTAAATTTTCTTGTCCAAGGAAAAACCAAAGTGCGGCTTGTATGATTCGAACCCGGTGCCCCGGAGTCTGTGCTGTTCCACTACCAATTCGACCACCGCGCCTCCACTATTCTCGCTGCCAAATCTGTCTGTACTGCCTGTACAGCGTAAACCTCCCTGTGTTTCCTCTTTTACAGATTATGGCCTACCAAATCCACCAAGCAGAGTACAGAGCTCTTTGAAGATGCTGTCATCTTGAGCCATCGGATGACGTATTACATCAAAGGGTTGCAACTCTCACTCACTCACCTCATTGGTGATGAGAAGAATTTCCTCTTCCGTGTCACCAGGGTCAAGGTTGTGACGTGCGTCGGGTTCATCGACCAAACCCACCGCCCGGGGATGGGGAATGGCGTCCTTGGTCATGTTACAATGGCAACGATACCAGTGGTAAGAGCACAGAATACTCCAGTGGTAGGTGTATAACCCTACATCCGACTCACCATAGTAACTCCTTGGAGGAAAAGTATAAAGCTGATACGCGTGGTTGCAGACATAATAGAAATGATTCTGCCTTGAACACTGGTTTATCTTTTTATTCTGTAGGTATTGAATCTCACAACAGTACACATAACTCTATTAATTTATTTCGGAATGTAAAAAAAATATGCTACAATTGACTGTAAAAGGTATCTACTAGAAAATTCAAGTTATCAAAACATTGATCATCCTGCGAATTAGTCGTTTAGACTTGGAAAAATTACACAGCTATTTGTATTTTTTCAATCTTTCCATTTGTAAAATAGAGGCATACTACCATTATCCCGGCACGTTTACAAAGGTTGAACACGAAGCTCATTTGCATACAATGAGTGTTTAGTTAATTCCTTACTTCTCCTTTCTCCGCCCCTACAATAAGTTCCAATAACTACATTGTTTTAGTTTATATTTTCTTTAGTAAACTGTATACGGTCTTGAGAAATATCCCGCAATTTTAGTCGCCAAACAATGAAATTTCAATAATAGCCAGAACAAGGGAGGAAAAGAAATGGTGATGGTAAACAATTCAGTCAACAACATTCCATTGTGAAAGCACGTCTCAAGCTAATCCTACCAACACGCAGTGGTCTATGAGTTTGGGTAAGACGTACTATGTACATTGAATGCGCCAGGAAAACAACACGAGTTTTATCGCACAGGCAGAGAAGGGTCCACTTCAAAATATCATTTATACTTAAACCATTTAGAGTGGTGGGATAGAGGGCTGTCTATCGCCGCTGATTTCTGCACTGACAGATTCGAACGGCCTCAATGGAGTGAGTCTGTGGGGCCGGGCCCTTGATTTACGGCGTCCATGATAAGCGCCAGTCCGGGCTACAGGCCAAACAGCACCTGTGTTGGGGCCATTTCTATATTAAATCTGCTGTTGTTTAGCAATACTAAATGTCGCACTTTAGCTTGGAGACTGCACGTATTGTGACATATTTGATTTCAGTTCAAATTGAACACATTTTCTTTATATAAATATACCTTGTTTCTTCATATTATCATAACCTTGTGTCTATAATTTTATATGATCCGATCATTAAGTCAATTTTGGCTTCAAAGCCACTCCTTCGTGTTCAAAATACAGTGATTATTATCATTAAAATGATTTTCTAATTCCATTCCAGTTGTCCAGTTTTTTCTTAACTGTTTTGAATTGTTTCTTACCATATTCGTTTCTTTAAGCCCAGATCATCCTGTTAAGAACTTGGTAAATCTAATTCTATTTTTTATCTTCATTTCTCCAGCTCGGATATTATTTTGAATCACCAAGTTCCCCTAGATATAAATAGATCATTGATGCAACTCGTGTGTTATTGTGGAGCCCTGTAAGAAATGACATAAAATAGAGATAGACATCCTTTATTTTCTAAAGCTTCTTGTCCATTACTCTACCCGACTCAAGGATGACGAATCGCTCAAGTTCCCTGCTTGCTTACTCGCCAGAGCTGGTTTCTATTGTCCAGGACCGGGCAGAAAAAAACCGCTGAGGGGATCAATATCAGTGATTTATTTTTCCCCTCACCCCAGGCGCTACGGGGCAATGAAAACAGACTGGAAGGGTCATGTCGATTATCTCTAGTGAATATCTCCGAATATCGCTGACTGATCGGCCGTCGCGCCTCTTTGAAGCAGAACAATAGAATGATAATGATCTTTTCGTGGTGGGACCCTATTGTCACCGTTTTGGTGCTATTCAGTGAGAGTGTAGGAGTCACTAAAATAGTAATATGCACTGTCACGTACTGTCCATTTGCCATTTTGACGAGGTAAAAAATGTTTATTGGATGAAAGAAAAGAGTGTTTTGAATGGGATTTATTAAAAAGTACAAGCTGATTATTCATTGCGTGGTTTCCACCCCTCTCTACAGCATTCAATTTCTATGATATATATGTACTCCATGTCCTTCAAGGAGAATTTTTTATTTCACGCCACAGTACGGCGTCTGATCTATGATCATATTTCTGTTATTATTATTCTAATGCATCACTACATTTACTTACTGAACTCTTAACCCTTTAAAAGTGAGGTCCAATTCTAAGCGAACAGATCATGCAAAATACAGAACAATAATGCGTTATTATACCGGATAGATAGAATTAAACTGTACTGACATGAAATTCAAACTGTTGGCACATGGCAGTCCACTGAAATCTTGAAGATTTTGCTATCTAGATAGTTAGCAGCTTAAGAAATGACCTTAGTATTGAAAACGTTAACTCAAATGTTGTAATCAATTGCTGTTTGCTACTGCTACTGCATGTTGGCGGGGTGGCTGAACTGGTACCGACGCAACACAGGGTTCGCATCCTACCAGGGGCACTTACTTTTTTCCTTAGACAAGGAAATCTACTTCAATTGACTCACACCACCCAGGAGTAAAATGACTACTTATCCACCATTTTAATTAGGAAAGTTATCTGCGATAGACCAGCGTCCTATCCAGAGGATGGCAATCATTGTTATTCGTCCGCTTCAAGCTACAGAAACCGGGATAACTTCTGGCTTTATTGAACCAGTGGGCTGTGTAGGACTTTGCATGTTGTGTTGTTTGTGGTGTTATACTGTTCTATTCTCGGATAACCGCTTTTTGTTGTAAGCACTGCTCTTCTTCACGCCACCAATGTATTAACTCACGCATCATTTTTGTTTTTACCATAACACAAGCAAAGAAAGATGCTTTAATTAAGTGTAAACTCGGGAACAAGGGAATTAGTTAAAAGGCGGCAAAGTTCCTTCCACTTGGTAAGGGAGAGCAGTCTAACAATTCGATCATTCTAAATGTTTAATAGCGGACATAATTAGCTATTAGAGCATGCCTTCCCTATCTCGCATTACTAAAATCAGCGGTCAAAATTTTGTCCTTTTTTACCGCTGACCTTCACCTTGCGACGTCACAGTTCATTCGCGCCACTTCGCTCTAAGCAAATGAATGCACACGACTCGATTTAATTAAAGAAAGTTATCATTTCATTTTTTTTTCGTAAATTCTTATCTGTATATTATTTCATCTTTATTTTGTTTTAAAAATTGATTATCTTAGATCGACCATTACTGCATGTTATAATAGAAATAATGACCTAGAATGGGAAAATATTCACCATTATTTCTATAATTGCCTTGTTTTTATAGAGCCCAAACAATATATATCATATATGATATTTAGGTACTAGAGGGCCACCACAACAAGGTTGGACAATGTTACTATAAATAAATAATTATTCTAATCCTCTCCACGTAAAACACAGGATTACGACAAGGATTGTCCCAATACTCGGCAAGGGCTGGGGGGGATGAGAGTGGTGGTGGAATGGTGTTGGTTGTGGAGTGGTATGAGGAGTAGAGATACATATTCAATCGGTGATAAGGACCGATAAGAGACAAGGTCAGTACATCCAGCATACTGTTTGTTTGTTTGTTATCAACACAGCCACATATGTACATATCACAGGCAGGTATATTGCCAATAAGGGGGTTAGTTAGGAAGGGATTATTGGCTGCTTATGGCAAGAGACTATTGTTTTATAGGAGTGTTGATCATAATTATTTTATATGATATTGCCCAAGTCAAGGCGTGTTGAGAGCTGTACATGTTTGCCAGATAAAATAACTGAAACCTATTCTATAGTTTTTACAACTATGCAAAGAAAACAACATTTTCACTTTCGTTATAATCATTGTCTTTTTAAAGTTTGTTTTACTATGCGAATTGGATGGGTATCAGGTCCGTTGGAAGATGATTAATCACAAAGTATATAAATGTAGGAAACATTATTTTCAAAATTGTAACCGATAGAATGACCTGTGCCCTAAAAATAGTAGCAGAATCAATGCTTATAAAGAAGACTAGCGTTAGGAGAGGACGGATTACAAAAAAAAAAAAACTACTTCGCCTTATTTTCCATGAAATCGTCTTACGGGTGGATCATTAGAATGTGCTTTCAATATCTGCTTCCATTTTTTCACAATATCAAGAAATCGTAGACAACATCGATAGGGAATTAGAAAGTGTTTGCTACCGTCTCAATAAAGCGGGGTGTGAGAGTGAAGTTGAGGAAATGATTTAACGTTCGGTCTAAAAGCTTTTCACAATATCTTGCCAGTCCATTTCGTCGTTTAATAATCTGTTATCTTTTCCTATCATAAATCTTTTATAGTGAGACAGATCGAGTGGAAGATTCACGGCTACACCTCAAAGACTACATTGTCATAAATATACAAAGGATCCTTAACAGAAGTCCACTTTTCTCATTATTGCACTTTGAAACCTCATACATTCTCTTGCATGAAAAAAAAAATTACAACTAACCCAATCCATAATAAAACTTTTAAAACAGGAGAGAGCTGTCTTTTCCACATTCCCCAAACGGATACTGGCACATTCCACGCGTCTGTTGCAGTGCAGCTCCGTGAGTTGGGTAAGTCGTCAGTCATTATGGCTTTTTTGGCTGGATGGTCGGGCATTAAATCTTTCTCAGTTGTCCCCTTCCCCTACAGAGTCAGTGTTTAGAATCCATGCTGGAATACATCATTGTCGCTTGATCAGCCACACCTCATATTAACAAAACGGATCATATCGAAATAAATTACATCTTCTAATGGAAATATTCAATAGGTTTGAGTAAAAATGTTGAAGGAAGAAGAGGATAGGTGGAATGGTAGTATTATTTCCAACGGCCACACCTTAGAGACATATTCTCCTAGTAGTTCTCTACTTTAACCCTTTCACAGCGAGCTCTGATTCTAACCCATCTGAAATATGCAAAACGAAACTGCTGCTGCAAAATCTTAAAAATGTACGTGTTCTTATACCAGATAAATCAGATATCAGAGATCTGAATTTCATTCGTTTGGCATAATATGTCAGTTCACTGAAATCTGATTTATATGGCATAACAACAGGCGAGTCTTTAAGATTTTGATGTCCTTAGCATTGAAAGTGTTAACGTGTCTTTCACGATATGATGGAAATTCACATCTTATTCTGTCCTTGGTTGAAAATAACATTGATAAATAGATCATGTTGTCGGCGGGAAAAAATGGTATGTACAAATTGGCAATTTAGGAGCTGTACCGCCAGTCTCCCGGCATTATGGAAAAAGTACAAAGACTAGTTGACTCGGTGTCAGCATACTGTAACTGGGTGATATATTTGAGCCCTCCATTTATCTCTGTATAACAAGACGTTAAGCCCGAGTTATAATCTGCCAGCAAACATATAAATAAAAGAGACAAAAAGGATGGTGACGAAAATACAAGTGCTAATGCTAATGACAAACATGAGGAACCGATTATGATGACAACCATAATGATAATAGTGTCATAGAGATAATGTCGTATTTGAAACACAATAGTAGCAGTAGTAGTAATAGTGAGGTTAGTAGTAATAGTAGTAGTGGTAATAGTAGTAGTAGTTGTAGTGGTGGTGGTGGTGGTAGTAGTAGTATTAGTTGTAGTTGTTGTTGTTGTTGTTGTTGTAGTTGTGGTAATAGTAGTAGTAGTAGTAGTAGTAGTAGTAGCAGTGTTTGTAGTAATGATTATTTTGTGAGTAATAGAATAAATGTGAAAAGTAAAGTTACCTTCCAGAACGTCATGTAGATTTCTTTTTGTGTTGAATCCGTCACAGAATTCCAAGTTCTTGAACAGTGAAAAGTAACTCTTGCCTTTTACTCTGTAGACTGCAATCCTATTTTACATCTTATCTCCCTTTAACTTAACCCGTTTTTTAGTATGGATCAACCTATGTTTTGATATTTGATGCACTTTGTCTGTCTTACCCACATCACTATGTAAACTCCAAAACTGTTGAATGTATATTTGTATGCTCCATAAAATGGAAAATAATTTACAAGGTAGCATTAATGTCTCGATTTCCACCTATACAGAATTGAACAAAAAAGAAACACATGCCTGATAAGCCATTTGGAAAATCCAGACCGATAGATGTTCTCCCTATCCCTAACAGGCAGATTGATGGTTTATGAATTTCGAGAATTTCTCTAAGATTTCTTGAATTTTTTTTCGTGTTAGCCTAGATACTACATGTAAAAAATAAGGTTTTGATATCTGTACATACATTCATTTCAATCCCGTAGGAAAATATTGGACTCGATTTAAGGCGTAATCCAACAGGAACACAAACCCTTACATGGAATACCCAGGGCTAGAGGAAAAGAGACATACCTAGAATATCACGAAGGAGAGATGTTATGACAGATGCCAAAAGATTGAGGAAGGCATGGTGGGAAAAAAGAGAGCGACGCTCGCGAATATCATTGGAGGATATTAGTTGATGAATTGCCTATCTTTCAAATGGAGTGACAAAGGCTAGAGAAAGAAAGAGAGAAATAGAGAGATAGAGAGAGAGAGAGAGAAGGGGGGATTAATGGTCTTTCTATTCTTAACTAATAATATCTTCACTGTTTAACGCACCATTGATATCTATAATGCATAAAATACACACAATACAAACATAAAGTTTTCTAAGTCCGAATCCTCGCTGTGATCACTGAAGAAGCATGTAGGTCTTGCACTAAGCCAAACGAAATAAGAATGATTGTGGTCAAACTAGGTATCAGGTGCATCCCTTGGTCTTGGCGGGTTTGTTCTGTTCTTGAGACTACCTAACACCAGCGTGGACAAAAGGATCCTGGGTAAACTACTCACATCCGCTCCAGATGGGGAGAGGATGACGCTAAGATCCTCGACGGTTATGAATGGCTGGGGAAATCAGGTAGCTATCAATCCTTGTAGGTCTTCACAACAATTTTGTCCTTAGTCGCCAGCGAGCATCGCGAACGTTCAGCGGGAAGGGTGCGCCAATCTGATCAGGCGATTGACAAGCGTGTCAAGAAGAGCTTAGCACGAGATCCTTGAGCTACGACAGAAAGTTTTATCGGACATTGGCTTCTTTCCCTTGGTACATGGATGTCCTTAGGCCATAGTAACACGATTCATAATCTTGCAGCCACAGTTTAAATGATATGATTATCTAGTTTCCGGTCCTATTATCGTAACATGTTAATATTGTAGGCTAATGACCTTTGAAAGGTTTGTAACGTACAAAGACATTCTTACTGATATTCTCTTCAAACTGTTACCATTGGAAATAATAATAAATTCATATATTATTTAAATATTTCTTCTTTTATTAAGTATTTATTGCATGCACTTTTTAACAGCATAGGTCACACCAACGCCCATGGGTAAGTAAAACAATGGGTTCGTTCAACGAACGGCTCGACTTTTACCCTGCCAGGGACATTGCATAGAGATGATTCAAAGGAAAATACATATCATCTCTAAAGAATATTGGCAAAGATTTAAATTATAAATGAAATGAACCGTTGAAAGAGCCAAGGCGTCTTCAACTACTCAAGTCATATCAGCATCCCGGGGTAAGTAGGATGAGAATTACAGTTTTGTTCATTTAACAGTAAGATGATAATTTACGGCAGAAATATCCCCTCCAAGAAAGATGACAAAGAGATCAATTACATTTTTTTAAATCCCCTCTTACAATCACAAAAGAGAGGCGAA
Organism: Melibe leonina; assembly: GCA_031471865.1. NCBI lineage: Eukaryota > Metazoa > Mollusca > Gastropoda > Nudibranchia > Dendronotidae > Melibe > Melibe leonina. The sequence continues at coordinate 27,952 of JAUEKZ010246620.1, forward strand.
CACAAACAAATGATGGTTACCACCCAATTAACTATTTTCAATTTGAGTATGATCACGAAATTTTCTGTTCGATGGTGTTTAATTCTTACAGCAACTCTCACTTTCTAGTTTTAAAAAAACCAGAAGAAAAAAAGCAATCTGGATTAGGGAATGTTGATGTAAGAACCCAAGTAAATAAACACCCTATTATTATCATTCTCATAGTATTCTGTACGTTTTTAGACTTGCTCTCCCACGAGCCCCTGGAAAATGTGAGTGTAAAATGAGAAAGGAATGCAGTATAGTGCCCTTTTCACATACACCATTTGAGCTTGCAGAAAAACAGTGAGAGCACGATGACTGCCGTCTCATCTGTGTTACGGTGCGCATCTTCTTACATCTATTGATCTGTGGATATTTTGGATGAAAGTCCCGGGGAGGAAGATGATTGTCGGTGGCAGGGTGGATGCTTTTGGGGAGTGCTATCCATAATGAATGGTTCGACCACATCGATCACTCGGCCTGCTCGTGGTTTTGTATATCGCTGGTACTGACTTGTTTAATATTTCATGGTTCTAGTAATTAAGTAGTATTTACTTTGCACCAGGCCCTTTTCCGACTTATCCAAAGTTCAACCCAACCTCAGCTCGACTAAAATAAAATCACCACATGACATTGCCGATGATAATTAAATCCGCAACTAACAGCTAGAGTGTCTACTCGCATTAAGTAGATCGATTTTTTTTTATCGACTGCAATTTTAAACGATTCCCCAAATGATTCGATCAATGTAAAGGGGATGTCCGAATACCCATGTATGTTGGAAAAAGCAAGCAAGTTTATTTACTTATAAAGCGTTGGAATTATGTCACTGTTAAATAAATACGGGACAGTTTCACACAAGGGTTGGCCATGGTCGGTAGCACTGACAGGGGTAGTAATAGTAATAGTAGTGGTATTAGTAGTAGTTGTTGTTGATTTCGTTGTTGTTTTTATTGTTTTATTGTTTTTTTCTAGTAATTAAGTAGTAGCACTGACAGGGGTAGTAATAGTAGTGGTATTAGTAGTAGTTGTTGTTGATTTCGTTGTTGTTTTTATTGTTTTATTGTTTTTTTCTAGTAATTAAGTAGTAGCACTGACAGGGGTAGTAATAGTAGTGGTATTAGTAGTAGTTGTTGTTGATTTCGTTGTTGTTTTTATTGTTTTTTGTTTTTTTCTAGTAATTAAGTAGTAGCACTAACAGGGGTAGTAATAGTAGTGGTATTAGTAGTAGTTGTTGTTGATTTCGTTGCTGTTTTTATTGTTTTATTGTTTTTTTCTAGTATTAATAGTAGTAGTAGTAGTGGTATAGTAGTTGTAGTGGTAGAAGTAGTATAGTATTGGTAGTATTAGTAGTATTAGTAGTAGTAGTAGTAGTATAGTAGTAGTATAGTAGTAGTATAGTAGAAGTACTGGTATTATTAGCAGCAATATAGTATTAGTAATAGTAATATAATAGTAGTAGTTGTTGTTGATTGTTGTTGTTCAAGTAGATATTAGTAGTAATAGTAGTGGTAGTAGTAGTGGTAGTAGTAGTAGTAGTAGTAGTAGTAGTAATAGTAGTAGTGACAGTAATAGCAGCAATTGTAGTAATAGTGGCAGCAGCAGTAATATAGTGCTTATGCTGTGGTGGTTGTGGTAGTGATACGATTGATACGAAAAATGCCCTTTTCATTTTCATAACTTTCAGCAACCTCAGACTTCAAACAATAACTCAGAAAAAGCAACTGTACCTTACAACAATTTGAATGGAAGCAAAAAAGCTGTCGTATTGATTATAGGTGTTTGCCATCTAAATGAAAGCATGCCAACAACAATGTGAATAATGTTCACCCCTTTTCTCCTCCCAATAACAGGGGAGCGGATAGCTCAAGTGGTTAGCTCGTCGTCCGTGCTGCCGGCCAGGCGATGGGTGCCGTAGCTGGGTCCCGGGTTCGAACCCCACTCTGGAAAATGTTTTCCTGTTTTTTCTGTTTCTCCATTTTTTCTGCTTGCCTTGGCTTTGTCTCGTTTCTGCACTGCATCTCTCTCAATTTTGTCTCACCACAACGCAAATAAATGTGTGTGTTAGAACATGGAGGTTGTTATTGTGAATGTTAAGCATAAACGCATAACGCATACAGTCTACTTTCAATTTGAGTACTTACTTGCAGTTCATATATTGTTTACTCTACGTCATGTCACGTGGCAAATGAAGCACCCTGCGGTCCTTTAATCTTCTCTGCTGGCTGCAGTGACCCGGATGTTGTTGAAGGGCAGGTCAGCCTTACTCAGCTCTTTAAAAAAACTCTTTGTTTATTCTTCTTTTTATGTTTGCATGTTGGAGTTTTGTTGGGGTTTTTTTGTTGCGTCTTTTAGGGGGGAAGGGGGGAGGGGAGGGGTAGGTGGTTCTTTTCTCTGGCCGATCTCTTGCTTTATAAACTACTAGCAACCCCGTTACAGCTTCGCCGAAAATATTGAATTTATCATATTAGAATAACAGATACCTACTGTTTGTTGTGTCTTTTCTTTTATCATGAAGATATACATAGAGCTTGGGGCAAAATAGTTAGTAGAGCGGTGAACTTGAAACATTCGAGCCTTGCTTCAGTCAGTAGATTTTGCTCCATTGGTTTAGTACTATTATTCGCTCCTGGTACCAATGATGACTGAAAGGGTATTCATCGGCGAGGTGAAAACGATGTCCGCAGTGAATGAACCGATTGGACAGAAAATGAATGAAATTAGCTTATCAATGTTGATTTGAATAAACAATTTGATCCAAATGAAAATATGATACCACAACACTACGCACGTTAAAAGTTATAGGTAATGGCCGGGGGAGGGGGGGGCGGGAGATGTGATGTAGTTTTTGAGAAGGGTCGCAAAATTTCGCTAAGCTCCATTAGTATGTAGATTATAGTTGTGCGGTGAAGGGCGTCTTTGGGAAAAGCATTTCTCTCCATTCTGTGAACCTCTCCCAGCTACCTCCATCTTCGCCTTTCTGTGGCTGCTATACTGTTTACTAAATTTTTATTTCTAATTTGGTTAGGTCAAAGCATTCCATGAAAGCCCGTTATATCTATTTTAAAAATTTGGGATGAGAGGTTATAAAATGTACATTCTCTCTGTTCGCTGGATAGTTACACAATATAATCTGCATAATAATAATATAAATAAGTATTGTGTAATAAATGAGTGTTTGTTGACTTACATTTATATTACGTTTCCTGGGCTACAGGAATAACTACGGTGTATTTTGTTTATCCTGCATTATAATATCAGGCCTACTTGATATTGGGAATTTTAATTGCCGTAAACACCACAGTGTCTGAAAATTGTCAGAGGAGATTACATGAGTAAGTTCTCAATTTTTTCCCTCAAAATATTCAAAAACAGTTTTTCGGGCAAAGTTCCATTTTACACCCTGTTGCATAATTCGTCTGCTCATAGTATATATTTTCGTCGTCAAGTGATTTTTATTTTATTTTCAAATCAGCTTGCTCATTTCTGATAATCTCGTTTATTTTTGGAGTGACTAGATCTATGTTCAAAATAAAACTGCTTAAAAGTATGCTTGTAATGAGCAGGGTATTTCTGTGCTACACACCATACCGCGCAGTTTAAATCTTAGTGTTTAAATAACTCCTTGCCTGAGGTCCGGCGCGGTTGCCGAACTGATAAAGACACAGCGAAGAGATCTTGGGTCGATAATCAACTATTTGGTTATAGCTTGAGCAAAGAAATTTACTATCATTACCTCCCTTTATCTAGCAATGAACGTTCGGGTTAGAAGCTATCTCTAGAGCCGCGTCTTGCATGGCAGCCAGCCATAATCACGGAAAGCAAGTTCTGCTCCGCTTGTTTGTGTCAGAAGGCTCTGAATGACTTACTGAGTTAATGAATTAGTCAATCTTAAATAAAAATAAGTCTCTAAATCAACCAGCAGACCCATCAAGGGTTTAGTTCCCGCAATGTCTATATTGATTAAATTGAAGATGAACTCTTGACTTTATTTTAAGGACATAGATAACAGGCTTCGACACGAAGCAACACACACGACTTCTAAACTATAGAAAACATGAAATTTATACAGAGCATAATTTACATCAGCGACCTCTACCAAAACTCTATAGTTTCCTAATACAAACCTGCTGTATTATACATTTGAAGGCTGTCAGAGAAGAACGACCAGTTAAACTTTTCTGGTTTAGAGAAAACCCACTTTTTAAATTTCAAAACATTTATTTTTTTAATGTAATAGCGTTTAAAAACTACAAATAACTCTGAACCCTGATATTTTTAGCGATACTATTTGGAGGGGGGAAAGTATTGAATATAATTAACATAATGAGCTCTTAAAATAGCAACATATAACTCTGACCGTTCATCCCTTGTGGGCTTCATTTGTTCATGTTACCTTGAACAGCAGATCTCCATGGCTACGAGCTCAATATAACCAGAAAGCAAGGCCACTTAACGCTAATGGACACGTCATTACGTATGCAGCGGCATTAGTCTTCCTATCTAGTCCCCGTGGTCAACTTGGATTGGTCTTCTTGCTTTCGCCAGTTTCATGATACCATCCCGACAGGTAAGACTTAACTCTGTCAACTCCATGTTTTTGGAGTGCATATAGATGAACTGATATATTTTAGTAAACTCTTCTGGCGTGTAAATTGATGGTAGTGGCCTACGATGTACCTAGAAATTAAAATATCAACGTTATGTTCCATAATAAAGATGCATTGATTTATACAAAGAAGATTTACTTTCGTAATGAGAACATTGTCATTATGAGGACTATCTTAATTGTATTAATTATTTTGAGGGCAATACAGGATAGCGCCCCAATTTCCCTAGGCCTATTTGAACACAATGGATAGGTTTGCTTAAGTTGGGTTGTTGCTTTTTTGTCAGTGAAAAACTAACCCGTACGGATTTTTGCTTGTGAAATTATTAAATGGTGCCTTTATTTTTGTTCACGTGCTGCAATTATGCGTGTTCTGTGTGCGAGCGTGCGTGCGTGTTTGTGAGTTACTATCGAATTTCTTTTACGTGAGAATGTTTGTACATGGCTTTTGAAATGAACTCTTATTGATAGAAAAGGCATGCTATGAATAAAATCTATTTTATCTTTGTTAAATGTACCATGGTTCTGAGAATTGTCAATGAAAATATTTCGTCTATTTAGCTGCACTACGTGATCCACATGTCTATTTAATAAGCTTTTATTTAAACACTTTACTTGTTGGTCAACTGGGTGAATAGAAACGGAATGCAATATTGATCTGTGCAGCGCCGCAAATATGTAAGAAGTTGAAAATGCATGAGGTGGTGGAGTCAATACAAAGATCTGCCACAGGGCCGATTTCCCGTTCAATGAGTACCACACAGCGTGAAGATGCCATGGGAAATTACGGCTACTCAACTCTTATTAACCCCTTCAGTACTTATGACTCCAACATTTTCGAGATTTGCCCGTTCTTATAAAAAGCCTGAAATTCAGGCTTTTAAATATGTCAGTTCACTGAAATCTGATTTATCTGATATTAGAACATGTACATTTTCAAGATTTGGATTATTCGGTTGAGTTAGAATCAGACCTTGCTGTGAAAGCGTTAACGATGTAAATAATAACTACCTACTTGTGTAAATACTATTGATCTTCAAAATTTGAAGAAACCCTAATAAAATGACGTCTAAATTTGGTGAAGTAAGAAATAACATAATATTGGTTGATTTTGATTCCGTCCGCAATTAGGATTTTGGTTTTTATCAAATCTTGTGTGTGTTGTTTTTGTTATTGTTTTGTGGCGTTGTTTTTTGGGGTTTTTTTTTAAAACGTGACTTTCATTTTGCACAGATTTGCTAATGTAGCCACACAAGCAATAAACCAAAGAGCACACTGACTGGCCTCAAACTGGTATGAGACAGACATACAATATCCACGTCACCCGTATTTACAACAGTTCAATTAATATAACATTGAAAACGTTCAAATTACGTTAATCGTATTTAGAATATCGAACGGTGACCGGGGGTGCACTCCACGACCGACCTAATTGACTTCTTTTTTAGCCCATGTTTCTCATAACGCCTTGTTGTGAAAAATTGTGCTGCTTTTGTGTTTGAATGTCTACGGTATTGTTTTGTTTTGGTTTTGTTTCTCCTTTTTTTTATTCGGTTGTGTGTGTGTGTGTGTGTGTGTGTGTGAGTGTGTGTGAATATGAGTGTGAGAGAGTTTAGATAGATAGATAGATAG
>JAUEKZ010246621.1:0-12875 GCA_031471865.1 Melibe leonina
TTTAAAATTAAAGAAATACCCCCCCCCCCCCCCGTCTTTCTAACCCCCCCCCCCTCATCCCTTCTAATAAAAAGTTACTTAATTTACGCTTTTTCTATGTGGCAAATCTACTTCAGCGGCTGTAAAAATTCTTTTTCAAAGTGTTTTTCTTCATTATCGAATATTCAAGATGTCTAGGATTAAAGAAATAAAACCTTAAAATATTTTTTTTTCAAGTTACTTAGTTTACGCTTTTTTCTAAGTGGCAACTCCACCCTAGCGGCTTTACTTTGTGTGTACCGAATTGTGGTGACGGGTCACATGTGATATACCCCTACGAAACGACAGTTAGACATTTTACATCTAGACATTCTATTCCAAAAGATAAATTGTCGACCATAAATCTAATTCTTCAGATGCATTAATATGACAATGTCTTCGAAAAGCAACAAGGTACAATGGCAAAGTGTAAAAAGAGAGGGGATCGCTAGGCCAGTGGGTATCAAAGGTGTAAAAAGAGAGGGGATCGCTAGGCCAGTGGGTATCAAAGGTGAAACCGCTCCCTTTGTTTCACCTCGGGTACAATTCAGAGTTAAGGATTAGAGTGCCTTGGAATGCCAGATATACAATTGGCGATGTAATTTTTGTCGTAATATTTCCTCATTCTAATCAACCGGGAAGTGTATTTCATTTAATACGAGACTTTTCGAGATTGAGATTGAGTCCGTGAGTGAGATTGGAATTGACAGGTGTCATTTAATTACCCTTTAATAAAAAACAACAACAAATGGCCAGGTTTTGAAGAAGGGGGGGGGGGGGTTGTCTTTGCCGTAAAACGCAATTTTCTGTTTGCCTGGCAGGCAAGTGATTAAGTGTTTAAGTGATTCGTCTGATTATCACGGGATATTTTCACGTTCATGTCTTTACGTTTTAGAATTTTGAGTTGTGAAAGTAATTGGAATGCAATGTACCTACTTATCAATGACAGGATGCTTTCTAAATCGACATAGGCAGCAAACAATGACAGCACAAAAATATTTTTTAAAACCCCAGGTGTTGGCAACATGAAGGTCACATAAACAAACATCAGGCGCAGGGTGGAGCAATGAATCCCACAACGTCTCGATAATGAGCCAGAGGGCTTGGCTACGGAACCACACTGCTCCCCCAAACAACATCCATTTTCGATAGTGGTGGTGGTCTGGTTTTGTTTTGTTTTTTTATTCGTTTTTGCAGGGCTCAATTTTGTTTATTTGTTTCTTTGTCTTTTGGGGGTTTTTTTTGTTGGGTTTTTTGTTGTTACTGTTATTGGTTTTTTGTTTTGTTTTGTTTTTATGGTGGGGGGGGGGGTCTTTTATGAGACCTTGGCAGAAAGATGTATCTGCTCAGTGTATAAGGAATATAAAATCCAACACGAGACAAAGAGAACATCTAGACGAACATTGCATTCCTATGACATTTCCATGGGGTTATTTTCATGACTCAAAGACTAGATTTTAGTCTGAGACTTAATTCTAATTGAAATATACATTCTATACTCAATGTTTTGACCTTTCAAACAATTTGAAATAATTCACTCCGAGCCGAAATGGAACTAAATTTAGAGACTGAATTGTCATTTTGCATTATTGTGTTTTGCATCACCGTTCTTTTTTATGCCTGGGTAATCACTAAATGTGTTCGTGTGTTGATGTCCAAAAGACAAAAAAAAAAAATGTCAGGCTTGGCAACACAATGATTGAATTAGACCCGAAAATTATCGAGAATTCTAATTACCTTTCGTCCAACACAATTACCTTCACCTCTAGCCAACTGACGTCTACGACGGTGAAAGGAGGCGATAAGAAACAATCTCAGTAATCGAGGGCTGAGATCTATTCATTCTTACTCACGCAGACAACAAACCCCTCCCCCCCCCCAACTCTCTCTCTCTCTCTCCCTCCCTCTCTCTCTCTCTCTCTCTCTCTCTCACTCACTCTCTGTCTCTTGCAGGCAAGATCACAGACACGGACACACGTAAACACATAATACGCTCGATCTATCTCTATCTCTCTCTCTCTTTGTCTATTTCTCTTTCTCTCTCCCTCTATCTATTTCTCTCGCTCTCTCTCTCTCTATCTATCTATCTCTCTCTCTCTCTCCAAACATCTGTATATGAAATACTTTACTTCAATACAATACACAAACGAAACATTCACACATTTACACACAAAAAAAGTAATTGACACGAGAATGGTGGCAAAAATTCATCAATACTCAATAGACTTCACACAGAGCAATATCAAGGTAAATGGGATGCGACGAGAGAAGGTGAGGATCATTTAACCGTGGTTTTTTTTAAGTCAATTACTTTGGTGGACGCAAAAATATGGGAAAAAAACCCGGAGGGGAAGGGTAGGGGATGGTGGCAATGTTGAACAGCCGACGTAATAGTAAGGAAGAGGTAGGCAAGGTGTCAGGATTGAGAAACCGCGCCTAGTTCAGTTCTCCAGCGAGAAAGACCCCATTGTGTTGGACGTCATAATCTCACCAAGCCAGCAGCAACAAGTGAGTATTTTTTTTTAAACAAACTTTTTCCCTTCCAAAGACACCATCACAGTTAGTACAATATATGCTTTGTTGCGAGTATTTTGAATCAACGCATACCATACAGTCGAGTGCTAGTGGCCTGGTTGAGTTGCCGTAACAATATCCCAATTCAAACTCCACTCTAGACACAGCGATTTACATTCGATAATGATATGATATATTTGTACTTCTTCTGGCACGGGTTTATAGCGTCTCAGGATTTTTCTTTTGTACCGATCTCTTTCTCAACCCTTCCACTGCGGGGTCTGATTCTAACCGAGCAGAAATATGCAAATCCTCCAAAATGTACAAGTTTTTATTTCGAATAAATCAGATTTGAGTGAACTGACATTTGCCAAAAGCCTGAATTTCAGACTTTTGGCATATGTCAGTTCACTAAAAGAACATAAAAGAACAAGCAGATATTGAAGATTTTGGTGTCTTTAGCATTGAAAAAAAGATTAAACTAAGTGAAAACTGAAGCATTTCTTAAGACAAAAAGTCCAACACTATTAAGGTCACATGGGAAATGAAAGGCCATGACCAACAAATCTGTAAACAATGCACAAGTCTGCTGCCACAATAACAATAACACTGAGAAAAAGAAAAATTCAAAATCGTGTTTAATAAAAACCGAAACAGTGAAACGACAGGAGAAGAAATAGAAGGAAAATCCTCGTAATAAAGTAATAAAAGATGCTAAGAGGGGGAAAAGTGGGTTAATGGACCTAAGAAATGAGATAAAAGCATGAATTGACGGAATAAACAACCAGTTCATCCCCTAGTGAATAAAACAACAGCAGTTTTAGATTAATTGGGTTGTGGGTTGCTAGAATACATCAACCAAATTACAGGCTGGCCCAGTGAAAATAATCTCCATTCGGGGGTCAGTTACCCCGCCAATATTAACATCCATCAAGTTTTTACAAGCACGTTAACACCATTGAAGCAGAGGCGTCGCTTCCACCTTAAGAAATATGCTAGGCTCCCAAAGAATGATGACTTTGTGCAAGATTCTGTCATCGGAACTTCCAAAAAGTCATGCAAGAGACGCTCTCGTTGATTCTAAAAAATAAACTCAAAATGGCAGCATTGTGTCTTTGCACTTCTTTGGCTCAACGCAATGATACATGATACGAATGTATCTGCAATTTTCAATCAAATTAAAGTTAGACACCAGGGAAAATATGACCCTGGCATTTCAAGTCAATCAGCTGATTTGTTTACTTCCTCTCCCAACCTTTTTCTATACCGAAAACATTAAGCTGCCAGTAGTAATACAGTAACAATCATAATAATTATATCATTATTTAATTTGATATCTTCCCCTTTTCACATACAAATTGCAATTCACAATAATAATTAAAAAAACGACAATGGCTCTAAGGCGTAGTTGTGTACCATTGACAAAGCCCGCATAGCTATTGATTCCACACTTCTGAACAAGCTCAGCTCTTTGAGCAAGCCGGAAGTGGGCGTTATTGCCCCGAGTGTCACAGGAGAGCTCTTCGTACACCAGTCAAGTTCACCCTCCGTCAGCAGAAGAGTTCTTAATATCACCTTACAGGTTTGATGTATTGATCTGGTAAAGTGGTCTTAGCACTACCACGACAGGGAACAATGCGTGAAACATCATTTTTTTCATGATGCATTCTACTCGAGCACTATTTACCATTTGAACAGGAACAATACGCGTGAATGAAATATGAGCTTTGTTTTTTTTATATTGATGGCGAATGTCAAGCTGCTTGTGATGACATTGTAGGTCCTTATTTGTACAGCTAAGGAGTTATGGGAAACAGTATTGATTGTATTCTAGTGTAGCGAAGAGAACCAAGTTCAAGTAAACAGCTACAATATCCAAGAAAAGGACAAACAATCAAGATTAATTTCACGGTGTCATCCTTGTGCAACATTGGGTGTCACAGTCATGGGGTGTCACCTGGTGAGTGATGGCCATGTTCTCTAACTGAACTCAGCATGTCAGCAGTCGTGACTCTGTGAGCTGGACCTTAGTCACACAATATAGGACTTCCCAAATGGCATTTTGTTCTTGTTGGGTATTTCATTGCTTTTGGAATTATTTTTCTGTTTGGTATCCGAAGGGTCGGTTTCTTTTTTTTTTTGGGGGGGGGGGGGGGTGTTGTTCGTGTTAGCGTCTTTGTTTTAAAACCATACCGGACCGATATCAAAGTTGATCTCCCAATTATAAATTGACAATGATGTATGCGATAACAAATTCGTAATTTTAAAAAAAGAAGAAATTTCGTAACAAAAAGGGATACAATTAATAATAACAGTAAAGAAAAGATGGTTTTGTTCCAGTGAGAGAACTCGAAGCTGCCAACAAAACATCAAATTTCGATTAGGGCTGAAGGAGGAGGAAGAATGGCCTTGCTGTTTGTCTTGCTTGGAAATACAAAACGAATTGAAAAGAAAATTTGACATTTCACAAACATACTAAAAACAACATCGAATCTAAATTACGATCTCAAGCGATCAATCAAACCAGTCTGGCAAGTTGACTCACATCAATATTGATATAATGGCCACCGATAATTCAAAAAACAACAACCAACACCACCTAAAGCTATTGAGTACTATTTAGCTAAAAAATCGAGGCGAAAAAAACAGAAAAATTCAGAAAGAAACAGGATGTAGCTCGATAGTGGTGGTAGAATGGATTCGAACCCAGGACATGCCACAGCCACCCACCATGGCCATCGACACAACACAGCGCATCTTACCAACTTCGCCATCAAGATTCTCCTTACTTCACTAAAAGGCGTTCTTTGTAAATAATAAGTACGATAGTACTAGAGACAGATGGGGGAGAGAGAGTGGGAGAGAGAGAGAGAGAGAAAGAAATAGAGAGAGATTGAGGAGCTGACAGCGGGAGTTATTATGTTTTATGAATATTCGTGACAAGGAGCAAGTAAGCTTCATTGCATGAAGCTTTAAAAGACCACTTAGCCGACCCCGATTCCAAGACATTTAAATCCATACAGCTTCAGGGATGACTGGGTACCCGATTAAAGTCTTGCCAACCGGACCACTCTGAGTTAGGGTTTTGGGCGGAATGAGGCCATAGCTAACAGGGCTGTCTATTTTTTAAACTCTTTTGTGTGAGATATGGCATGACTACGTGAAGTTTTAAAAGGCTCGTATCCCTGGTACTAGCGGTCCCCGCTTAGGAAAACAATCGATCGAGACATCTGCTATGGGGAGGTCGACACGTCGAAGTCTTCAGGGAGACAAATGTTCAGACCGCTCGGTTTTGACCATTGTTTTTGTTTGAGGGTCTTTCTCCAGCGTCATCCCAGCTCCTTTCGCCAATAAACGTTATTGTAAAAATAACAACAAACATCCTAAATAGTACTAGCCGACTTCCAAAGAATATAAACAGTCTCGTCTGTTTCTAACCGGAAATAACAGGATGGAAAATAAACACGTCACCCAACTCGAAAAAGATAATTATAAAAATAAAGTAATACAACTATGTTCGAACTAACTGGAAACTAGATGAAAATTTATAGCAATGTTGCACGAAGAACGGAAAGACACGGGGGTAAATTTGGAACCAACATAACGCTCCCGTCCGTTTGGATGACATATACATTTACAAGCTAAATGGGATTGGATAAATCTGCTGTGTTACACGGACCATTCATCTTCAGAAAAGCCATGCGTGCAAAAAAAAAAACCTTCTCAAAGTTGAAAGAGTGATATAACTGGAAAAAAATACAAAGTGAGTATCTGACACAATCATGACACTATGTAAAATAAAATTACATCCTCATCTTGGGTGGTATTTGTATTTAGTGGTCGACAAGACGGACGATCTCTCTGTCATGCTTTTGAAATACCATCTCCATATTGGTGTATGTGCAGTAGTGTCCCCCGATTCAGTGGCAGTGTAGTGCATATAGACATACTATCTATCATTGTGTCTCCTGTATCGATTCTATGCATGAAGCACTTTTGTTTTCCCCGCCTCTCCCCATCCATTCAGAAGACCAAGCAAGAGAGACGACTCTACTCCAGTTGCTTAAGATGTAAGTATCAAGGGACGGCACTCTATTAAATCAAACGGTCATCAACACATGTACACTTACACACACTGTACATACATTATGTCATACCTTCGTACATACACATTCACTTGGACACACATAGATGCACACACCTACAGGCGCGTGTGCGTTCACACACGCAAACGCAATGGCACATCCAGCTGGAACCCATTCTGTTAATGACAATGAGTATTGATGGAATTCTGTTCCAGTCACTTGTACATGGTTTACGCACAGCATTGTGTTGCCTGCAGGCGACAATGCAGACACTCACCACGGGCCGGTTTCATGACGCCAGACTAGATTTTAGTCCGAGGCTAAGTTCTAAATTTAGCTCAATTTAGGCTCCCTTTGAAAGATTTGACCACTCAAAAAATTAAAAACAACTCACTCCGTACCGAAATCGTGCCAAATTTAGAACATAGTCTCGGACTAAGCTTTGGTCCCGCGTCATGAAACCGGCCCTATATGCTTTACGTGTGATACCGATGAAACCAAGAAGATTGTCCCTCCCACCCCCCCCCCCCCACCCACACACACACACACCACAACCACCCTAAAAAAAAGAACAATAAAATGAAAGTGCCGTGCATCAAGCTTTACCCTCCGCCATCAGAGCACATATGAACTAACAATGCCGATAATCACTTGGTAAAATGATGAAAAAGATTCCATCAGTATTATGAAAAAAAACCAAAACAAAAAACAAATTCCATAATTCAACAAGCATTTAGCAAAAGTGAGCCACTGAGTGAATATGAAAGTCTTAAAATAACAAAGTAATTTAGGCTATCGAGCATTTTTACATGCCTGCCACCAAAATTATCCAGAATGCCCGCAAAGAAACCGCAGTACTTTTCCTCCAGTTCATTCATCTAATACCAGCATAAAGCCCCCCCCCCCCACCCCACTCCCAACCTGTCTCCTTAAAAATTCAAGGTCCTCCTCCTCATCAACCCCATCCATTGAATCTTGAATTCTCTCTCACTCTCATTTAACGTTGGTAGTAGCTTTGGAAAAGGAAATGTCATGAGACTAAATCATCTAAAAATTGTGGGGATATGTACAATATAGAAAGGACAATTTTCAAAAGCTCCGATCAATATTTGGAGTAATTTTATTTAAACAAAGGAAGGGCTATAAAATGCTTTGATAAGTCAGAACGCACTTTTACAAAAGACCCAAACAATCCTATTCGGTATGAATAGTCGTATTTTTTCTTATAGCATGGCACGAAATATTAAAAATGACATACAGCAAAGGTGGAAAAGCTGTAGTCTTTCAGAAATAATCACCAATACAACCTTAACCCTTTCACAGCGGGGTCTGATTCTAACGCAACTGAAATATGGAGAATCTTTAAAAAATATACTATAATACCCGATAAATCAGATTTCCGTGAACTAACATAAGATCAGGCTTTTGGCAAATGTCAGTTCGCTGAAATATGATTTATCTGGTATAAGAACAGGCAAATGTTGAAGATGTTTCAGTGTCGTTAGCATTGAAAGGGTTAACAATCATCTTGGACAAAGTAACGAACTATTTGGCGTAACCTTGAACTGAGCCCGTTCCTTGGTACATGTGAACTCTACGACATCGGATACGGCAGCATAACTTGACACCATCCCCGATCGCCCTCACAGTCCGTGAAGATCCAGCCACTGTCGATAATACAATAACTGTTCAATAACTGTTCGGTTTCATCAAGATGTACACATCAGACTAGATCGCTTGTTTGTGTTGTGAAGCACTCAGGGGAGGGGGGGCGCGACAGATATCTGGAAATTCGTTTATTTCCGGGTATTGATCTCGGTGCTCTACTATCTCACATGCACATCTCGCCTACTTCAATGCATCTATCGCAGCAGTGTATTCTTTTAAACATGTTTTAAGTACGATACCCGTACTGACATACGTTGCATGTATTATGAATTATTGTTATTATTATCAGTAATAGTAATAGTAGTAGTAGTAGTAATAGTAATAGTAATAGTAGTAGTAGTAGTAGTGGTAGTAGTAGTGATCGTATTGAAATAATCATCATCATTATTACGTAAAGTGAAATTAAACAAATTTACTGTATACCTCGCCATTTTTCTAGCTGAAGGATGAAGCCAATTTAATGAAGACATTCGATGTGTGATTATGAACTGATCGATAAGTTCGAAGTTCAGTGTCTAATCGGGTGTCTTGTTAAACATAGCAATTGAAATAAAGTAAATCGACAGAAAACATGGTGACCACTTATCTTAACAGAATCCCTTCTATAATTTGTCCCTTTTTACCACTAACATAGTTTCTGTTCTCCCTTTTTATGCTCTTTTTCTATATTGTATTTTCCATTCAGATGCAACATTCATTAACGCAATCAAGACTGCTTGAGTTCTAAACCTTCCTCCTCCATCCTCAACCTCCTCCCCTAGAATCGCCACCGACAGTTACAGTAATGACAGTAGAATCAATACAGAGGTCGAAAGAAGTGGCCAACCCTTGCAAGGCGCCAAGGTGACAATCCCCAGCGAGATTATCCCTATGTTCAATAGAAGAGAGGTGAAAATACACTACACATGTTATTCTCAGTATCAAATATTCATCACAAGGCGATGCCAATACAATGGGAAACAAAGCCAAAGATATTGCATTTAAAAAAAACAAGGTAAGTCAAAAGTCGTCCTCGTTGATTCGATGCCAGTGTAAGGCAATCAATCAGCAGGTACGAAGAATGACACACGCATGTGCGGAGTTGTCCTATATCTATCCGTCTGTATTCATTTTGAAACAAAGGGAGTGATTAATAGGCCATTATAGTAGGACAAAGACAAAACAAGCGACGTTTCGACCAAAGGTCTTTATCAAGACAAACGAGACTAAACAAAATAACAAAATAAACAAACAAACAAATCTTCGCTTCGTATTTTGGCACTAGGCTTCGTCTCTTGTTGGTGAGAAGAGGAGGAAATGAGAAAATGAGAAAATGGACGTGACGTGATATCCATTCTAATCATTTCTTATCCATTATCATTCGCTGTCCAGTAACAAACAAACATAGTGAAACAAACAAGGCAGGTTATCGGTTCAGGAAATGAAATTGGACAAAGAAACATTGACTGGTATCGCAGACTACTATTCCAACACAACATTATTTTCTTTTGATCGACACCGAATCTGAAGAAATATAATTTGACACAACAACAATACCCGTTCGTGTCAACAACATGTCACCGCATCTATAACTGTATGGAGATATCATACAGGCGATGAAAATGCAAATCATAGAACCCTACCCCTTACTGCACCAAAGAGAAAATCAATAGTTATATCATGTCATTGTCATGCAATAAAGCGATTAGCGGTAGATTTATATTGCTGTATTGAATATTCAGTTAAAGGTTTATCATAAGTATTCCTGGTTATGATGCCCCGTGCATAATGGCTTCCGCAGGCAGAGAGGTCAGAGCTTTAATAAGGCTTTTGGAAAATGTACTTCCCGGTCACTGTCACTGTGTACATCTAAGGAGTACGGAATCATTACTAATCATTATTGTTACCTACTTCCTGTTCTCGTCACTTCCTGTTTGGATTGTGTTCAATGTACAAAATAAAGTGACTTGATCCATACAGAAATTCAGATGTGTTGTCCTTTTTCATCTAGACCGTGTTATACCCTTTGGACAACGCATACAAGTATTACAGTCACCTTCAAAAGTAATCACAGGCCATCGGGCACAATGCAAAATTCATGACTTTTCAATACTAGTATAAGCTCCATTTTTCTTCGTATATTTTTCTTTGCATGAATATTGATAAAATTGTAAAAAGAAAGCGATGCTAAAATCAGTCACCCTCTTTTCATTCCCTGACAACACATATTTTTAAAAATGTGTCGTCAACATACTATCAAACCACAAAGATTGAAGTCTGAATTAAGACCTACGTTTTTACTCCTGGGAACAAGATGGCAGACTTTTCACTTCGTAATTTCAGATTGCCCATTCTCAAAGGTCTGTATCAGGAGCCATTCGATCAGTTCAGAAAGAAAAAAGGTGATGGAGAATAAAAACCGACGCACGGATCCGAGACACAATCAAGCCCATCCCAAGAACGACCATAGGCCATGGCAGGACGATGACCGTCCCAAACTCACGGACTGAGGCACACACTTCCTGACATCTTTTCCCTCGCCGTGCGAGTATGGAATGGCCTGCCAGTGGGGACAGCCTTTTGTTACCCCTTTCAAAGCTTAATTTTTTCACTGCTAAGGCCACCAAAATCCTCAAAACTTGCCTGATTCTAACCCAACTGAAATATGCAACATCTTAAAAATGTACGAGTTCTTATACCAGATAAATCAAATCAAATTGCAGTGAACGGACAAATGCCAAAAGCCTGATAATCAGGGTTTTGGCATATTATGTCAGTTCACGGAAATCTGATTTATCTGGTATAAGAACACGTACATTTTCACGATTTTAAATATTCGGTTGGGTTGGAATCAGACTTCGCTGTGGAAGAGTTAATTTTACAACTATGGCTTAGTTCATCCACATTGATAGTGTTGTTGGCCCTGTGTCATTGTTTTTCAAGGTCTACTGTTTGATACTTTTTTTCGTCATAGACAAATGATTGATCTGGTCCCAAATCTAGGGGTCCCCACACTATGAAAAAGAAGAAAATGCGACATCATTGTCGTTTTCAACTGCTCTTCCTTCTGCCGTCAGAAATTTTAAATTATCCCTAACTGAATTCCTGATTATTATTTTCACTTCCACAAGAAAGAGAGAGAGAGAGAGAGAGACAGCGAGGGAGAGAGAGAGAGAGAGAGAGAGATAGAGAAAGACAGAGAGAGAGAGGGAGAGAAAGAGAGAGAGAGAGACATCTTTTTGTGAACTCAATGTGATTTCCATCTTCTGGATTGATAGTTTATCTTATCTTATCTTATCTTATTTTGAATTGGCTATTGAAGTCCCTATCCCATGTGATGTAACGAAATAAAGGCATCGTTACAAAGCACTCATAAAAAGACGATGACGTCCAGACAGTTTCGTCGCGGTCACTTTGTTCTCTCACACACCATAAAGGTCATGTGTCCCCACCATTTTGAGTTACAATGGCATAGCTATCGTCCGGGGTTTAGATTTCTTTGTCCCCAGTGAAAACTGTGAAATGGCGAGTGTATCATCATTTTTCCTCAACCCTTTGGGATCTTGGTTTGCAAAATACGAGGATTTTCACGAGCAAATGTTCTTGTTGTTGTTGTTTTTCGTCAGACCGGGACGGTTCACCTATCACTGTATAATGATTTTCTCATCCAATGTAAGTGTGGTTTTGCAATGACAACATTCTAGATATGACTATTGCTATAATAAATTACAGTTATGTTGTGAAATTACACACACGCTTATATCACGATCCATTGAGGGTTTTTGTGGTGTTAATTTAGTTGTTATGGAGAACTAGATGTTCGCTTTTAATACTATAGGATAGCATCGCAAACTTCCCGTATACATAGCAAGATATCCGTCATGAAATAAACATCAGGAAGACTGCAGAGACAAACATCTACAACACACAAGAGCTACCCTACCATTAACCCTTCCACAACGAGGTCTGATTCTAACCCAACTGAAATATGCAAAATATTGAAATTGTATGTATTCTTATACCAGATAAATCAAATTTCAGTGAACTGACATTGTCAAAAGCCTGAAATGCAGGCTTTTGGCATATGTCTGTTCACTGAAATCTGATTCATTTGGTTTAAGAACAGGCAAGTCTTGAAGATTTTGGTTTAGAATCCTTAGCATTGCTAGGGTTAAAGACCTCTATTTCCTACCGCTAACTGCCAAGGTTGATTTCTTCTATGATTTGTGTTGGCAGGAATAATTCTGGATTCAATCTATGTCACAATTGCATTGCAATTGACCAAATTGTTTCTCCATAATGATAAATCATAATTAGAACTTTTATTATTTGCAAACAAACGCTCAAAACTAGAGATCAGCTGAAAGCTTCTCATTACCATCAAAAAGTGATTCCCAAACGCAACCAAATTTTAGGGATCAGGAGTAGACACAGTCCTGAATGTCAGAGCATATGGCAGAGATGGTGTGTACCTAGCTTATCATTGCTTTCAACGCCGCTTTAACTTCAACAAAGGAAAAGACGACCTAGCTCCCATTCTTTGCTGGGTTGACAGGAGGGGCCATAGATAATGATGCCCATGGACGGGGGGGGGGGGGGGGGGGGGGGGGA
>JAUEKZ010246732.1:0-20097 GCA_031471865.1 Melibe leonina
CCCCCCCCCCCCCCCCCCCCCCCCCCCCCCCCCCCCCCCCCCCCCCCCCCCCCCCCCCCCCCCCCCCCCCAGAAATGTAATGTATATAAAAGTACATAGAGTTTCTGATTGCAAACAAATTTTGCAGTAGGTAAGCAATGTGATCAATGATTCAAAAGTTTAACGTAAAGCTTTATTTCAACAATTATGCATCGTATCTGCATTGATTGAAGAAGTGTTCCTTCATTGACTTAATTAATTAAACTTCCATGCCTGAACATATCTATAAAAAAAATGGAGTGAAGCGTCGGGGAAGTCGATAACAGCTGTACCAGTACCTTGTTTATACTCGAGACATAAAAGTACAAAAAGAGTGTTGAAAACAGATTTATGATATCATCGTTAAAAGAAAGTTAAACACCCTCGACTCCCCCCACCCCTTTAAGTTTGAATTGTACAGGAATAATTATTATTGAAGATGAAGACAATATCTAGAGAGTGTTTTCTGGTGTGTATAATATAGTACCACCAATCAAATGGTGCAAAGCTTGATGAACTGTGAGTTCAAATCTTTCCGGGGCATGGGTAGGTAAGATATTATAAGTATTCGATTCTAATATTTGGAATTGCATAGGAAACTGACTGAATCTGGTAGATGAAGGGGTGGACACAACACACTCATTCAATTATTTATTTTTATTTTTACTACACAACAGGGGGACAAAAGAGTTCAAAGGTCACAATTCGAAGGTTAAAATAACGACCTATTTAGGTAGGTAGGGTACCCTGAAAATGAGGGAAGGGAGGTTTTGGGGTTTTTTTTTTAGACATTGTAAAAATGATGAGATCAAAATAGGATTGAATATCTTAGTGTACCATAACTGAAAACAAGAGAGGAAAATACCCATCCATAAACAAAAAACAAACAAAAAGATTTTGCACCCCGCTGTCCAATCTCACTTTCTCTTTCATGGACATATTTAATAATACCATGTATGATTCATGACTCTGACTCTATGGGACATTCTCCCCTTGCAAGATGGTTTTCTCAAAGACGAGAAAAGGTAAGAAAATGTAGAGAGAATGATTATAATATTCTCGTACACAAAAATACCATGTTGGTGGTAAACCACATCGGGGGGACAAAGAATAATATAGAAGAATTTGTAGGTTACCAACCATTTCAAATTTTTTCATACAATATTCACCCCTTCAAATTTTTGAGAAAAAATTTAAAAAGCGAATTAATTTATTTAAAATTTAAAAAAAAAAAAACCAATCATGGTGAAAAGAATTCTAGTCATGGTAAATCATGATGAAAAGAGAAATTGGTATCAGAGATAACTGCAACAGAAGACGCAGTGGTGTAGATTAGGTCTGTCTAGCAGTTTTGTAGCAGAAGTAAGTAGTAGTTAAATAATCCGAATGTAAGAAGCAGCAGAACAGGCTAAGGAGATTTTGTTCAAAGAAATTGATTAGTAAGAGCTGTATGAACAAAGCAGTAATCAATCAATTTGAAGCCGTAAGTAAAAACAAAATTTAAAATCTTCATTTAAATTATAATAATGCTTAATTGAAAATGAACCTAAAAACCGCTGAAGTGCTGGGTTTAGAACAAACGAGTCAAACTCTATAAACCCTTCATCTATTTCTGTCATAAGTAAAAATGGACACACACAAAAAAAAAACCCAGTTTAAACCTAAGACACATTTAATTTTAATCTTTAAAAATAATATGGTATTTACAAAAAAACAAAAAAACAAACAAATTGGGATAAAAAATTGTCAATGTCCAAGGTGCATTGTTTAATTTCCTTTTCACTGCCAAAGTTTCTTTCACATCTTTCTAGTTGACTCCATATTTTATTTTTATAGTATAACATTATAAAAATCGGGTAAAATTTTGTTCCTTTTTTTTACTGCATCTTTTCTGATAGTTATTACAGATACTTTATTACATTTCAGACCATCCACAAACACCTACACATAGATTTGTTCACTCCATCATTTCCTCCTGCACTTCTCACCAGTAAGATGTCCTATCAGATCAACTCTATGATTTAAAGAAAAACCAAATAACTGACCACAGATCATTTCAATAAAACTGCACAAATAAAGAATAACCCCCCCCCCCCCCCTGACCTTTTTTAATCATTTTACGTATTTTAAAAGTCAGTGAATGAACCAGGATAAGAAATACAAAATGGGGGAGAATTAAAAAAACAAAACAAACAAACAAAAAATCAGGTGCAAACATTTTTACAATATAGTTCCAAAATTTAAAATCATATATATATATATATGTACAAAGAGCATATCATAATTTTTTTCAGATGAATGTCTTAAAGGTAACATCAATCGTCAACCATCAATAAATCAATAATCAATAATCAATCATATCGGGAATAAAATGATATAAATAATATAAATAGAATGGAAAACATGGATGGGGCAGGAGGAGGGGGGGAGGGGTGGAAGGGGGGTAAGTCGAAGGGGGTTGGTGGAAGGGGGGGTAAGGGAGAGGGGGGGGGGGGGAAACCCACTCAGGTGGAAGATAAAAATAATAATGATAATTATTACAGTCAATATTCTTCTTTGTTCGTCTGATTGACATCCAGTGTGCTGTATAATAATAAGTATGCCGAGTGAATAAATAGGTTGACATCGGTAGTAACATCAGTTGTGAAATGAATGATTATACTTTTTTTTACTATTTTTTTAAGTACCAATAATTCGGAGGAATATGACATGGAGAATATTATTATACAGCTTTTGAAAAAAAAAGATTATGAAAAAAAAATTTTAGAACAAAAAAATAAAATAAAAATATGGAAATAACTGATTGTCAAGCTGAAACAAGACACTGTAAAAGACTTTGGAACTTTACTGTTTATTAACGAGTGACTATCTCCTCTATTCTCACAAGTCGTAAGTCGTTGTGTAGTTGACTCTTGATACTATTTATAGACTACAATTAATTATAATAACCCGTTCACAGCCGATGTCTGATTCAAACTGAACTGATATAATCAAAATCTTCAAGGGTGTACGTATTATGTTCTTATATCAGATAAATCAATTTAACCGTAACCCTTTCACGACGGGGTTCAATTCTAACCAAACAGAATATGCAAAATCTTGAAAAAATAATGTGTTATTATAGCTGATAATGATAAATAAGATTTCAGTGTACTTACCTACGCCAAAAAATTGAATTTCATTCAGACTTTTGGCACATGTCACACCACTGAAATCTTATTCATCTGCTATAAAAACAGGCAAATCTTGAAGATTTATGATATCTATTAACAGCTTTAAAAAAAAACACCTTACCATTGAAAGGGTTAAGTTTAATTTATCTGGTTTAAGAATACGAACATCTTCAAGAGTTTGATCTAGTATCTAGTTGGTTGTATTAGAAATAACCTTGCTTAGCATTGAAAGGGATAAGGCAGGGTTTTCTTTGACAGCTAGACTAGAGAGAGCCAGAAAGAAAGAAAAAAAGACTGGCACATTCGTCATTGTTATCATCGATACAAAATTAAAAATTAATAACTTAATATTTCTGGAATTATTCAGGACGGGTTAGTGTGGTTTTTTTGGTTTTTGGTTAATAAAAGAAGCTAAAATTACAGAATAAAAATATTAAGAAAAAAATAATTTCAATTAAAAAAACGAAACAAAAGTTACTATTATAAATACCATCATACTTCAAATAAAATTAAAAAAATAATCAATATTGTTAACAAAAACTACCCCAATAACCAATCTACCTTTGATAAAAATAATTTACTGGCAATTAAGTAAAAAGTGCTACCAATGACAACTTGATCACACAAAGTAAACACCATGACAGCTAGTAGTACTAGTAGTATGGCCTTCGTTGTAAACAGGTCCTTGGCAGTTCTACGATAAAACTACTTACATTCTAATAATACTAATACTATACCTACTACAGATTTTTCTACTTTCATCAAAGTTTGCAAGGGGCCGGGGAGAAAGATATTCAATTATGGAAAAGAAGAAGAAGAAGAAGAAGCAATGATGGTGTGTTCAGCTATCTACTATCTATCTACCTAGTGTTGAGATTCATCCGGTCCACCAGAGGTGATCACATGTGGTGTGTCAGTCAGAAGTTCTATCTAGTATCACAGATCAGCCACTTCAATTTACATCATATCGTTAGGGTACAAATAAAATAGTATCTGTTAAATTGAATTATGAAAAAACAAACCCCCCCAAAAAAAAAAAAAAAAAAAAAAAAAAAAAAACTATCTATGAAAAAAATTGATAAAACAATACAAAGATTATCTTAGATTTTATCACTTGTGTTATGTGTGTACCACAATGGAAGATGGAAAAAGGAAGTATGTAGTGTTAACGACAAACTCGACATTACATCTTGAAAGTAAATATTAAAAATATAAGAAAAAAAAAAAGACAAACAAATTTAGGACAGAACAGACTGTATGTGAATCGACAACAGGAAACCATAATAACGTGATCCAATTATGATTTTTTCATCTATTTTATATGACCTAGTTTTGTAGGTATCTATGAGAATAAAAGGATATCATGATAGCGTTTTGGTAAGAAATAGTAAAAAAGCTATTTACTTTCAAAAGCATTTCGTTGTCAAGGGTTTATTACTTCTTTCAGGAAATCAAAAACAAGTAGGTAAGCAATGTCTTTTCGTAAGAAATAAAAATTAAAATGAAGAAATGTCCCTTTTGCATTGAGACAAGTAGAGTGTAAGCCTGTAGTGTATTTGTTTCTTGGTTTGTGCTTAGAAAGTTGGTCATGGTTCGTTGAATATTTTCTTTCATAAAAGATTGAGTAAAATTAAAATAACCTGATGTAAAAAAAGTCATTTGAATGATAGAATATTTAAAAAGAATCTTTTGTGTATAAGGTTAATTTTTTAGAGGAATTTCATACGACAATCTCAATATTCCCCATATTATACATACAGATTCAAACAAACCAGAAAAACATAAAAGGGAAGCAACCCCCCCAAAAAAATAAGGTATTGAATTTTTTAAAATAAAATCAGAAGTGCAAAACATGGAAGGGAAAGTAACAAGTGTAATGTAATATTTGTTTTATCACATGAGAAAACAAACACAGAATGTGCAGGGGGGTAAAAGTAACCAGGTAAAAACAAGCAATCCGTGAAATTGGGTAAAAAGGAAAGCTACATACATGGACATAAAAGGAAAAGCAAAGACGGTAAAATCATTCATCATAGGGAATATTATAATATAGCATCCAGTACATATTTTACTCTGATATATATATCTATAGATAATATATTCTTGTTGTAATATATAGATAACCATGAATAAAAGTATGGCGTAATTTACAGGTCAGATTATAATTGAGATAATTGTAAAGAATATAATAGAATATGATTAATTACAAACATTTCATACATATACACACACAAAAAAAAACCCATAAAAAGACATATAATGCTTCCAAAAGCATGTAATGCATAAAACATTAATCACCCTAAAATTTAAACTTATTCATGTCATACTAATTTTCAATCCTTTTTTTTTTATCTTTGAGAGAAACTTTATATCCTCCATAACAATCCAGATTTTAAATCCAATTTCTTTTACAAAAAATTTCAAAATACCCTTTATCTTATATAAAAGGCTAATAAATAAGTACCCTAAAAAAATCCTGGCAGTGTTCAGAAAAGAAGGATGAACCAGACTTGAAACGGTGCCAGTGGGAGACAAGTCAGAGAATCCGGTCACTTCCATAATATTTGTTATTATTATTAAGACAGATAGAACGAAAAGTATCAAATGATTTCAGAAGGTATTGACAGTGTAGGATCATTGCTTTTTGTTCACTTTAAACAGCATCATGTCTTAGTCGAACATTTTAAAAGACAAAATGTTAATTATCAATTAAATAAAGTAAAGGAATATTTTTTATTGAATACTTTAAAAGCTCCCAATTCTTATTATTTGTATTAATTTTGTGACGCTTGAAAAAAAATTATTTAAGTCAAAAAAAATTTGGACAAAAATTGACAAAATGACAAGTAAGGAAAGAGTTAATATTAATATCATTATTGAAGAAGATTTTTCTCTCCAGATTACACAGTAAAACACACATGGAGAGTGGGTAGTGGAGAGTGGGTAGTGGGTAGTGGGGACTGTATGTCCCTTTCCATGATCAGAGATATCAGTGACATTATCAGTTTATTACAATTAAAAGAAAAAACAAGAGAGGGATAATAATATATGATAACAAGAAAGATTCAAATATATTATTCTTTATTGCTTATCAGATATGGTGAGGGGAAAAGAATTAATAATATTATCATTATATATACCTTAGAAGCCTCGATAGTAAAAAAAATGGTTCATTGTTCATACTTTGAGTATGATTAATAATAATAATAATTGTAATAATTAGAATACAAAATTGTTTTTATTAATACAGAATATTAAAAAAAAAAAATTTTAAAAGAAAGAAAAAAATCACCTGCAAGCAAACACGGAAGAGATAAAAGACCAGGAATTATGGGAAAGGAGTCGAGAGACGACATCCGCGGTACACAACCAATGAGGCATTGCATATCATCCCGAATGGAAAACCATCGGAAAGGAACACGTAGTCCCAGGGGGGAAAAGAGAGAAGAAAAAAAGAGACAGTTTTTAAAAAATGGGTTTATTGTTACCATAGGGCTTTTTGGCCTCGCTCAGGTATGCCACTTTTCAGGCTCTAGCCTAGCCTGAAATCAGGCTTTTTCTTAACTCTCAGGCCTTCGTTTGTGACAAAAACCATGTCTGAGACCCATACATGACATTTTGCCTTTTCAAGCTTTGAGGGCTGGAGGCTTCTTGAAAATTTATCAGTAGCTTCCCTGGCCTTGTCATTATTTAATGGTAGAGAGGGTAAAATATCGTTGACAAATCTGTCATCACTGTAAGGTTTCAAAACCAATGCTCTGTTCAATCATAGTGCAAGGTTAGAGGAAGAATGATAGAAAAAATCATTCTGCCTTTACAACTGAACAAAGAAAAACCTCACCGCTTACAAAGAGTTTGTATGCATCCTTATTTAAAGAGAATAAGAGGAACAGTTTGAAAAATGAAAAACAAAGAAGATAAGTAAACCACGTTTGGTAATAAAAACAAAAGAAAAGAAAAGTAAAAAAATGTATACAAATGTAAAATTGAGGCAAAAATGTTGTAGCTCAACTGATTTCATAAAAATGGTCGAATGAATGGGAAATAATTGAAAACCTGGTTTTCTTCATAAAATGTTCCTCAGAAATGTAAGTTATTATGTTTGAGAGGAAAGAAAGTAAATCAAATAATGCTTGTACCATCCATTTGTTTTGTTTTTTAAAATAAAAAAAAATAAAAAATCTTAGCCTTTTAAAATATGGCCGACACCTTAGATAGTGTGCTGTTTGGGTCAAAGCTTGCGTGGTTCATTATAGAAAAAAAAAATTAAATAAAAATACGATGATCAGAATTAAACACTGTGTTTATATTGAAAGAAAAAACTCCCCCCCCAAAAAAAACCACATTGGTCAATGAGAAAATGATAATAAGCTTCTTGATGATTCGTCTTGTTTTGTTTTGTTTTTTCGTTTTTTCTTTTTTGTCAAGGAGCTTCGGGGAGGTTGGACCGGGGGCAGGAGGAGGGTGGGTGGATTATCTTTTTCAGTAATCCGTGAAACGAAACGACGACAGAAGCAGATTTCGATGACACCATCTCCGAGTGTTTTCTCTGATGTCCTTCTTGATATCTTCGTTGATTGACTTGTGCAGTTCTAAGTAGTGGCATTGAAATTAATCAAAATTTCATTCAGTTGTAAGTACGCATATTAATTTATGCTTGGGGGTTTGTTGCTTTTTTAATAAAGTACATTTTCATTAAAAAAAAATTAAAAATAATATATATATATAGATATATATATAAAGCTGGTAATAACTTATGACAAAACGACAACCCAGTTTGTTCACATGCAATAATGATTGTAATAATAAGTAACTTGCTGCTGGGGTCAGAGGTCAGGGGGTCAAGGGGGAGGGGGAAGGGGGGTTAGGGTCAGGAAATCGGGGGGGGTCATAATATTATCATTATAATTATAATAATTATAATTAATTACAGCAAGTGATATGCAAAAATACAGATAGAGAAATGAAGAGAATCAAAACCGAAGAGGCTTGCTTGTTTACGTCCTGGAAGCCTTGGGGAGGTGGGACAAGAGCGATGCGTCCCCCGTTAGAAGTTACGACCAGCCAAAAGAGCGCTGGCCAATCCTGGGGTCTGAAAAGACATTCAAGAGATAGAAGATGTAAAACAAAAATGTAAAGTGGAGGCTTATATTATATATAGCGTTGATGATATCCACGAATTGTGCTCATCAATCGCGCTTTACACTTTTTATTTTCCCCGGCCAACAGCAAACATTGATGAGACACATAGGACAAGACAAGCGCCCGTTAGGCGTGTTACAATTTGTTTGTGGGACAAAGATACTGCTGATACTGGCAGTTATAGTAAAGATAATGATAATAATAATAATAATAATAATAATAATAACAAAATAATGGTAATAAGAATAATAATAATAATGTTAATAATAATAATAGTAATAATGATAATGGTAATAAAAAAAAATAACGATAATGATGAAAAAAATTATAATGTACAAAAAAATGGATAAAAACATTCAGGAGTAGCACAAATTTAACCCTTTGACTGCGGGGTCCAATTCTAGACAAACAGGATAATATGCAAAATCTTGAAAAAAAAAGGTGTTATTTTATAACCAATAAATCAGACTTCAGTGGACTGACATAGTATGCCAAAAGCCAGAAATTTTATTGATCTAGAATAAGAACATGCATTTCTTGATTTTTGATATTTAGTTTGGCAGCTTTAGAAATAACTTGACTTGACTTGACTTGATTTAACGTTAGAGGCTTTATTAAGCCTGTTCGTTATTATAACCAAAAAAAACCCCCCAAAAAACAAAAAAACTAATGTATAGTATAGAGGTCTAGTGTGATAGTAAGAAGAAATCTAACATTAGCATTGAAAGGTTTATTATAAAATAGCCTATAGTGGCTATCTCAAATACAATTGATTAATTTACCAGGGCATTTAAAAAAAGTTTAATACTGTCTAGTGTGCCAAGCACAACAATTAATAAACAAACAACACACACACACAGAAGTGTAAGACTAACACAGCACAATTACCAATTAGCACGTCTGGTAAAATTATAGCACACATCATGTCATTAATTTTTTTTTCATCAAATAGAAAACAACGTTTCCAACTAATATAATTTAAAAAAATTTAAAAGATATATAAAAAAAAAAAATTGCCGGAAGGATAATATTAAATTTAGTATTGACAATATATTGGTTATCGTTTGTAATTTAAGAAATCAACAATAAAAGTTTTAGTGAAAAAATTCAAATAAGCTGTCTTTTTATGTATAATTTTTTTGTCCGTTTATTATCATTATTATTATTGTTATTATTATCCTTATCATTACTATTACTACCATTATTATCATTCAAACTATCTATCTATCTATTTATGTATCTATCTATCTATTTATGTACCTATCTCTCATTTTAGGCCCTGTCAACATATTGAATTATAAGTATGAAGATAATAATATGTAATTTAAAATAATTTAACCAAACACCCCCCCCCCCCCCCCCCCAAAAAAAAATATGATAAACAAAAATAAAGTCTATTGAATAAGTTCTAATATATCAAATTGATATATTATAACATTTGATAACTGAAGATCCGCAAATAGACATTTAGTAAAGAAGGAATTATTTATTTCTAAGTCTACTCCAACCAAAGAGGATCTGACTACGAGACTGGGAAGTGATATTAAGAGGCGGGATCGCTAGGCCAGTGGGTATCAAAGGTAAAACAAGGGGAGTGCTCGACAGGCCGGTATTAGAAGACAAAGACAAAACAGGAAACACACAAAAAGCAACGTTTCGACTCCGTGGACCTGTCCTGTCGCTCCAGGAATCGGCAAAGTTTTTTAAAGTTTTTTTAAAAATAATTTATTTTGTCTCTGTTTTATGTGCATCTTTCTATGTTCTATATGTAACTATTGCCTATCATCTTTGTCCTGATGAAGGCCTAGGGCCGAAACGTCGCTTTTTTAATGTGTCCTGTTTTGTCTTTGTCCTCTAAAACCGGCTTGTCAACCACTCACCTCCCCTTGTCTCACCTACAGGAATAGAGACGGATAAGACTGCTGGTGTATTGACGATTACTGAAACTAAAATACCCAGTGCTCTGAGAAAAAGTGTTAAGGATTGAATATTATACAGAGCAGGGAGAGAAAAACGAAGATGGAACAGGCAAGGAAGGGGTGTGAAGTGTGAAGACTAGCTACACTAGACTAGTGGCAGTGTTGGGGAATTTGCCATCATCAGCATCATCATCATTGTCATCGTCCTCATCGTTGTCATCATCATCATCTTCTTCTTTTTCTTTATCATCACTATCATCATCAGCATTATCGTCATCATCATCGCTACCATAATCATCATCTTCTTCTTCATTATCATCACTATCATCATCATCATAATGTTCTTCTTCTTCTTCTTCTTCTTCATCATCATCTTCTTCTTCTTTTTCATCATCATCTTCTTCTTCATTATCACCACTATCATCATCATCATCATTTAACATCACCACCGTGAAGACGTAAATGCGAAATATAATATTAATCTACCTCTAGGTCAGACTAAGGTGAATTTCAGGGTGCAGAATCTACAAAAAGACACGAAGGAAGAGTGGGACTCTATAGCTAACTAGTCTAGGGTACTATTCAATCAACTAAGAAAGAACAGGTTGTTGTGTTATTTCATCTACTTAACCCTTTCACGACCTGAAAGATGCAAAATCTTGAAAATATACATGTTCTTAATTATACCAGATAAATCAGATTTCAGTGAACTGACATTTCAGGTGTTTATTTGGTATATTTTCAGTTCACTGAAATCTGATTTATCTAGCGTAAGAACAGACAAGTCTTGAAGATTTTGGTGTCATTAGCAGTGAAAGGGTTACTACTTTACTTTATGCTAGCTATAACTACAATGTATCATACGTGTAATGTAATACCTTTTGGACAACATTTGGCGAACGAGCCTAGTGCGACCGGACCGTAGCTTAGTCGGCCTTTAGGAGATTTTAGGCCATGCGTACGCATTGGGCATGTGTGGTATTAAACCCTGGGTGAGAGAGGAAGAGCAGGAGAGAAGCAGATCATTAACCCTCTCACAGCAAGGTTTGATTCTAACCCAAACTGTAATTTAATATGCAAAATGTACATACATGTCTTATACCTGGCAGATCAATCTGATTTCGATTTCATATGCCAAAAGCCTCAATCTATGCTCACTAAAAATCTGATTTATTTGGTGTTAGAACAGGCATAATTGAAGAGTTAAGTGTCTTTAGTAGTGAAAGGGTTAACCCTTTCAGTAATATTAGTATTATGCAAACCCATGTAAAAATAACGTGTAATTAACTATACCAGATTACTAAGATTTCAATTTCAGTGGACTGACATAATATGCCAAAAGCCTGACTATCAATCAGGCTTTTCATTAGGCTTGTCATTATTACCATTATTTTCATTATTATCATTGTTATTATCACCATCATCATTATTGCTATTATCATTATTATTATTATTATCATTGTTATTATCACCATCATCATTATCATTATTGCTATTATTATTATCATTATTACCATTGTCATCTTTATTATTAATACAATTATTATCATTATTATTATTATTGTTACTAGCCTATTGATATTATCATTTTTATTATCATTATTATTATAATCACTATCATCACTACCATTATCAATCAAACATTCATTACAATTACAAGCTATCATTCATTAACATAAAAAATATGATAATATGATATAGAATGAAGTCTAAATTTACTTACAATTTCATTTTAAAAACACCAACACAAGTGTCTCGGCCACAGAGATTTCGTCAGTTGTTTAGCTGTTTTAACCCTTTCAAAGCAAGGTCTGAGTCTAACTCAACTGAGATATGCAAAATCTTGAAAATATACGTGCTCTTATACCAGAAAATTCAGATTTCAGTGAACTGACATATGCCAAAAGCCTTAGATAGGATAGGTAGGTCTTGAAAATGTTGGGTGTCATTAGACGTGGAAGGGTTAAAATGAAATTGTAAGTGAATTTGTACCTCATTCTAGACCTGCTCCCTCTAGGTAGAGCACATTATGATACCATTAGTGTGAATAGACCCTACTTGGGACCTCACACTTAACATATACATATATAGAGAGAGAGAGAAAGAGGGAGAGAGAGGGAGAGAGAGAAAGAGAGAGAGAGAGAAAGAAAGAGAGAGAGAGAAAGAGAGAGAGAGAGAGAGAGAAAGAGGGAGAGAGGGAGAGAGAGAGAGAGAGAGAAAGAGAGAGAGAGAAAGAGAGAGAGAGAAAGAGGGAGAGAGAGAGAAAGAGAGAGAGAGAGAAAGAGGGAGAGAGAGAGAAAGAAAGAGAGAAATATATATATATAAAGAGATAAAAAGAGTTGCAAGAGCCCTAAAACTCTCAATAAACAAACATCAATAAACAGAAAGAAAGAGAGAAAGAGAGAGATAAAGAGAGAGAGGAGTGTATATATATATAGAGAGAGAGATAGAGAGAGAGAGAGAGAAAGAGAAAGAAAGAAAGAGAGACAGAGAGTAGACTTGTATAATAATATTTTGCTCACCCGTCCAAAACTGAGGGCCGTGAAAGCACTAGCCTGTGGTGCGGCAGCAGCAGCTGCAGCGTTGTGCTGGATGTAGGTGAGGCTCTCCTGGGAGTACATGTCCATGGGGGTGGGGGGAGAGTTGGTGGAGAATGCACGGTTCAGGGGTGACGTGGTGGTGGGGTAGGATCCATACCCTCCTAGCATGGTGGCACCGGCTGTGGTGGAGAAAGGTGGATAGATGGATGGATGGTTAGATAAATAGATAGATAGGTGGTTGGTTGGGTGGATGGATGGGTGGGTGGGCGGATGGGGGGATGGATCGTTAGATAAATAAATAGATAGATGGATGGATACTAGATAGATAGAAAGATAGATGGATTAGATAGATGGATAGATAGATGGAGAGATAGATGGACAGACAGATAGATGGACGGACAGAAAAATGGACAGACAGATAGACATATAGATGGACAGATAGATGGAAAGACAAATAGATGTGCAGACAAGGGCAATAATATCAATGTTTAATAAATAGATCGAGTGAGGGGATATTTCAAATTAGGGGTATGGGTTAGTATTTCTAAACAACTGAAAGATTGTGGGAGTGGATAGTAAATTGGGTGAAACTTTTGGAGGAGGTCGGTCAGTCAACCATTCAGTCAGTCAGAAAGACAGCTAGCCCAGCGAGTCAGCCAGTCACACATCCAACCAACCAGTCAGTCAGTCTATCAGTCAGCCAGCCAGCCAGCCAACCAGTTAGTTGTTCTGTCAGTCATTCAGTCAGTCAGTCAGTCAGCTAGACAGCCAAACAGCCAGCCAACTAACCAACCGACCAGTCAATCACCCAGCAAGCCAACAAGTCAATCAAGTCAGCCAGTCAATCACTCAGTTAGTAAAGAGATGTGAATGAAAAGTACGGGGTCAGGATTTTCTTAACCAGCCTTAGCACTGTTCTTTAAATGAAATTAAATGGCCAATGTTAACCCTTTCACAGCGAGTTCCGATTCAGACAAAACTGAAATATTCAAAATCTTGAAAATGTACGTGTTCTTATGCCAGATAAATCAGATTTCAGGGAAAGGGCATATGCCAAAAGCCTTGTTTTCAGGCTTTTCGCATAATATTTCAGGTCACTGAAATCTTATTTATCTGGAATAAGAATACAAGTTATTTTCAAGACATTAAAAAAATATATATAGTGAAAGGGTTAGTTTATCAATGAAATGTGTAAACTAAAATTAAATAATAATAATAAATAAAATTAAAACCAAAAGACAAAAAAAAAAAAAAAAAAAGACGAAAGAAAAAAAGAAAGGAAGGAAGGGAGGAAGGAATGAAGGGACGGTACCATATGACGTACTGTGGGTCAAGGCCCCCATTGCTCCTGCAGGGGCAGCTCTGGACATGGCCTCTCTCTGAATTTGCGAGGGCGTAGCCAGGGCCAGGGCACTGGAGGAGGGGTCGTTACGCCCTTGGGTGACGGTAGGGGGACCAGGAAGGGCGAGGGGTGCTTGTCCCGAAACTACTGGGTTACCAGCTGCGGCAGCTGCAGCTGCAGCTGCATAATCGCTGAAGCTGGCGGCGGTAGGGGTGGTGGCCACAACGGCTCTGTCTGAACCTGCCGTGGCAGGGGCTAGGGGTAGGTAGCCATAACCAGGGACTGGAGAAGTGGTGGTGGTAGTAGTTGTAGTGGTGGTAGAAGTAGTGGTAGTGGTAATGGTGGTGGCAGACGTGGAGGTGGTGGTTGTGGTGGTGGTAGTGGTAGAAGTAGTGGTTGTGGTGGTGGTGATGGTTGTGGTGGCAGTGGTGATGGTGGTGTTGGTGGTGGTTGTAGTGGTGATAGTAGAAGTAGTGGTGGTAGTGGTAGTTGTGATAGTGGTGTTGTTGTTGATGTAGCAGTAGGTTTAGGAGTGGGTGTAGAAAAAGTGACAAGGAAGAGGAGGACGAGAAGATTTATGGATTGGAATTGTGTGAGGTGGAAAGGGGTGAATGACATGGGATGGGGGGGGGGGGCGGGGAGGGGGAGGAAGAAAAAAAAATAAGCGGAAAATGAGTTATCTGTGTTGGATTATCTTTTTTCTTCTATTTTTCTTTTGCCTTTTCATTGTTTTGAACATAAACAAAATTAGAGAGAATAATAGAGTTGAACATGACAAAGATCCCACCCAGGTGTTTTGTATTTTTTATATACATAGTTTTCTTTCCTTTATATTTGTGAATAGAGTACAAGTACAAAATCAAACAAACAAAAACAACGATAACAACTTTCATTCTTTTACATGGAACGGATTCGTCTCTCTTTCTCTCTGTCTCGCCTTCCTTTTTAAATATTTTGTAACATCATTTGACCTAATTTCTAATTTAGTTTTTCTTTCTTTTCACGGGAATTGTATTGACAAAAAAAATCTAAAAAATCAAAGCCTGCACGTGTATGCATAGATCGCCAACAGTCGCACCGAACTTGCTTCACGAGTCCAGTTTTTGGGACAGACCAAGTGGAATGGCTCTCTCGCTCTGCCCTTTTCATCGATCATTCTGTGATCAGAGCAGTGGTTTTTATGCACTCTATGTTGATTTAGTATCGTTTTTCAATCTTGTTTTGTTGAGGAAGGACCATTGCCCGAAACCTCATTTTGTCTTGTCATCCGTTTTCTCGGAAGCTTAAAGATTTCAACCTAATTTTTTTTTTTTTCAGTTAATACCAAGAGTAAAACCACCAACTATGTGTTACATCCAATGTTAATTTATGCTCACATCTTGAGAACAATACAATATGTTGAAGTGGACACGAAGAACGTGGCTATGTTGAAGAATCAAATCTATTATTCTGCCCATCTTTTTTCCCTATTGAATCTTTGGTTGGGAGCTTAGAAGCGCCAACGACTGCAATAAAACTCACACAAATACAGAGATACACACACACACACACACTCTCTCTCTCTTTCCCCCTCTCAACACTGCCCCCTCAATCCGTCTTGTACTCCATTCACATTCCCCCCTCTCATGTCATCACAACTAATCTTACTGACATAAAAAGACATCATACAGAATCAAACATTGGTTTACACATTGGCAATTTGGCATTGGAAAGTTAGAAGGAAAGGTTTGTATTGCTGGGGACGAAAAGGCGGTAAGGCAAAGAAGGGGGGGAATGCTGAAGGTGTAAATGGATGGAGAAGAGGGAGGAGATTTATTGTGGGAAGTGGATGGAGAAGGAAAGGAGGGGCGGGGAGGGGGAGGAGTAAGGTGTTGACAGGATTAGAATATAGGTGAAGGACAAAAGGGAGAGGATTGTTGTCCCTGGTTATGGCCCCTGAATGGCATGGCTGAATATCTTTGCAATCGACTTTGTACAGCCTTCGGTTCGGTGTGGTTTCGGTGCTTTAAGTGGCTTCGGTGGTTTCGGTTTCAGCATTTATTGTTCGTTTCTGTATTTTCCTTTCAACTGTGCAATCTGCCTAGCTCAAAAGATGCACGTGGGTAATTTCGATTGGTTTTTTCTTTTCTTTTTCTTTTTCGTTTTTTTTAAGAGAGTGTGAAACTTTACATTCAAGTAATTACAATGCAAACGCTCATATCCTTTTTTTTAAAGTTTTAATCATCATTATTCCTATATCTACCTATCTGTTTTTACAACGCGACTCGCTTGGTAGACTTGATAATTTCAAGATCTCCAGATTTCGAAAATAATATCGTCAGAGCCTCTTTCCTAAAGCAGCATTCCCGGACTGCGAAAAACAATTTGTAAAAGCGCATCGAGCACTTTGGTGGAAATGCCCTAAAAAATGTCATCCATTATTATTATTTATTATTATTACTGTCATGTCCACACATCAGTCAATAAAACCTCAAAAAAGACATGAAATTGAAAGGAATCTATTATAATACAGAGGAAAAATATATTTATATATATATATAATTCCCTGTATTTTGTGAATAAAGATAAAACGCATTCAAGTCAAAACTAGAAAAAAGAGAAGAAGGAATAGAATGATAAAGTCTAGATCTACAGCTAGGTAGTAACACATGCATGATTTATAAGCTTTTCTACGCTTGTTACAGTAGGATAACACAGCTAGACTTGACAGAAAAAAGCCTGTGCTACTAACTATTGATAGCATTGATTCATTCTCTATACACACGGCGCACGGCCACAGGGCCGATTTTATGACGCGAGACCAAAGCTTAGTCTAAGACTATGTCCTAAATTTGGCACAATTTTGGTACGGTGTGAATTAATTGTTTTTATTATTTTGAGTGGTCAAAATATTAAAAAGGGAGCCTCAATTGAGCTGAATTTAGAACTTAGCCTGGGACTAAAATCTAGTCTCGCGTCATGAAACCGGCACACGATGTTGAAGAGGGGTGCTTTAATGTACAACATGTGTATTCATTTCTGAAGGCATTCAGTACAGACAGCCACTATGATTTTTTAAAATCAATTTTAAGTAAAATAAAGTTAAAAAGAATTTTTACCCCCCAATTTCAAATAATTAAAACGTTTAAAAAACCTTTCTAGAACTTTGTCATCGCTTTTGTATATATATGTATATATATATGTTTTTATTTTTTTGTTTAAGTTGACAGTCATATTTTTTATTGAGTGTTACTCCGGTAATTTCGTCAAGTAAAATTTTTGTTGTTGTTTCTACGAATGATTTGATTGGGTTTTAGGTTCACGTAAAGTGCAATATTATTATCCGCGTAAGTTAAAAAGTAAGAGCTACTTTAAAAATAAGTTTAGGTGTACATTTGATTATCACAACTTAATTAATAATCATTTTCCGAATAAATTTGTGAAAATTTAAAATATATTTTATCCTTTTCTCATCATCAAATATTTATTAAATAGATTCTTTCAATTTGAAACTAAGCTAGCACAAAGAGGAAGAAAAACGGTCATTTTGAATACAGTCAGAAAAAATAATAAACCGTCTCTACAACCAAAATATATTGACAGTCAACACAACTCACAATTTGGTTCAAAATCTCACGTGCGTTTCTTTTATTTCATCTATTTCTTTCTTTTTTTATTCTATTTTTTTTTTCCGGTTACTATGTATTATCATTATTTTACTTTTTCATCTGACGTGTGAAAAGTTTAGCTTTCGACTTTTGCGGATTAGAAGGGGCGTTATAAAACAATCATTATGTGTACAGAAACTCGGGGGAGGGGGAGGGGGGACGGGAGTTCTATTTTGCAACTTTGGTGAGACAGAGGAGCC
Organism: Melibe leonina; assembly: GCA_031471865.1. Classification (NCBI taxonomy): domain Eukaryota; kingdom Metazoa; phylum Mollusca; class Gastropoda; order Nudibranchia; family Dendronotidae; genus Melibe; species Melibe leonina. The sequence goes on from JAUEKZ010246732.1 coordinate 17,982, forward strand.
ATCTAAGGGTCTACATCAGTAGCAGCCATTCCATGCAGGAGCCATAGAATCAGGGGCATAGACAGACAAAGATAGAACAGACAAAGATAGAATCAGGGGCATAGACAAGCAAGGATAGTATCAGAGGCATAAAAAGACAAAAAGATAGAGCTAGGGAATGAAAAAGCAAACGATAGACCAGGAGTATAACCAATAGACAGACAGAGAAAGAATCAGGGGCATATACAGACAGGGGTAGAATCAAGGGCCAAAACAGGCAGAAATAGAATCAGGGCCAGAGACAAACAAAAGATAAAATCAGGGGGCATAAACAGGCATGGATAGAATCAGGGGCAAAGACAGGCAGAAGATAAAATCAGGGGCATATGCACGTAAAGGGAAAAGACATATCTTCCTATAGATATTATGTCAAGGGACAATTAAACAATAGACACACACACACACACACACACACACAAACACACACATAAAGATATAGATCTCATATTGTAAGGAGAAGGTGTAATTAGCATAGGTTTCAAATAGAAATGAGAGGGATATATTATGTTTACAACTAACAGAGGAATAAATGCATAGCCAAATTATAGAGGCATTATAAGGATTTTAATATGAGGTAAACAAGTAACCTAAGCGATAGTCAGAAAAAGTGAAGATAGGCAGGGGGATAAACATTGAACTAAGCAGACCATGGACTATTATAGTTGTCAAAATATGAAAGAATTAGAACTAGACAAATAAATAGACAAATCATAGTAGTAATGTCGACAAAAGAGACCGTGAAATGTACCAAAAACAAACAAAAATGTGCTAGAGAAATGTAAAGTTATGATTTTTAATTATTTGTTTTCAAAGTACGAAAGATGGAAATCGGGAATTAAGGCGGTGTTGTTTTTTTTTTTTTAGGGAGGGGGGGGAGAGTTATGTTGTCAGGTGGATGAGGCAGACAAATGTCCCCAAAAATAGGATGTCATGGTATTGGTTTATTAGTGATTACAGAAAAAAGAAGGAATATGTTATGTCATACTGATCAAGTGACAATTAATAATGGAACAATGCCATAGCACTCTAAATATCTTAGGATGATATTAATGAAAATAATCAAAATAATAATAATGATAATAGCAGTAGTAACAATAATAATAGCAATAATAAAGATGATGATAATAATAACAATAATAATAATAATGATGATGATAATAATATTAACAATGACAATATTAATGACAAAAATGATAAAATGTAACCAACACATACAAATGGGATTATTTGCACAACTTTTACCGAGTGAGACGCTAGATACATTGTTCCATCACAAACAAAGCGTATAAAAATATACCTCATACACAAATTATACCCTCTTCCCTTCACTACCCCCCCCCTCCCCATGGCAACAGACCTCTGAAAGTTAAGAAAAGTTCATAACTTACAGTGTCTTTCTTAAAATATATTTATGATGAAGCGTCTCTCATAATCTAGAAAAGGTATGTAATTTAGGAATCAAATTTTGGTTTGTTTGTTTGTTGAGAGGTTTAGAGAACTTGCAACTGCTATGGTCATATAAGCGCCCAGGGGTAAGTAAGATGATAGGCTAGTTAAAAGAATAGCCAGACTTTGGACCTTGCCAGGGACGTTTCACAGAGATTGACTAAACTACCACATACTAATTATAGTGTATGTTATAATCTAGAAACTTTTTTTTCTTCTTCTTTTCTAACTGTCAAAGCAAAAGCAGAGTAGGTAAAAAGAAAAAATCTAAAGCATAACCTATCATAATTCAGCGTGCATTTAATCACAACGTATTTCAGACACATGCATACATTACAGGCAATAAATAAAACATCAGAAAAATGACAGGAAATATCAAACTAAAGCCCTCCTCTGAGATTAAGATGAAGCAAAGCAATCAAAAGAAAGTGGTAGATAGATATATAGATAGATAGATGATGGATAGATAGATAGACAGACAGACGGACAGGCAGACAAACAGACAGAGAGATATATAGATAGATAGAAAAAAAAATACATAGATGGATAGATAGATAGATAGATAGATAGATAGACAGTTAGATATATAGATAGATAGATAGATAGACAGTTAGATATATAGATAGATAGA
>JAUEKZ010246842.1:0-13424 GCA_031471865.1 Melibe leonina
TTTCTCTTAATTTGCTTTCCCGTCAGCGCAAATAATACAATAAGTATAAGCTTGATTCACACCCATTCACTTTCACTCCTACAAAGGAACTTAAATTGAATTGCTACAATGAATATCAATGATGGAAATGCTCAGGAGTCTTCATGTTCTATGATTTCTGGTGATTATTTGGTCCATTTAAAGTTATTGTCTTTCCTCATTTAGCCGTAGGACACGAAAAATGTTGCGTATTGGCTGCATCACGGTAAGACAGAACTTTCCCTTCCAACATAATATTTATTTTTCAGGCGATAATATGTTTTTAAATGTTTACTGAGTAAAATTTTTACAGATCCTTTCTCTAATGACATCGGGTTTTTCGTTCTCTGTACATATTGATTTTTATGGACCCAATGACACACTAGAGGCATGGGGGCGTCCCATGGAAAACCTAGAGGATCGGTTCGTTGAAGGACAAATTTGGGCCCTGCCATTTAAGTTTTGCATAGAGATGATTTACATGGGATAAATATCCTCTCTCAAACAAGTTGACAGAGATACTCACCAAAATGCATACCGTACATTACATCTCAATGAATCTGAAGATGGCAAAAAAGTCGTGAGCCAAACTGGAGAGGAATATCCAACACTGAGATCACCGAGGAGTGTTATCGCTACTCTATGTTCCCAAACGGGATGAATTAAATGAATTAATAGATTCATAAATTAATGAATAAATTAATATAGGACGAGTTCTTTTGAATGGTCTGATACGGTATTTTAGGGTTACATCTGTAGTCAGTGCTCTAGAAATATATGTGTATCAATAAGACATCTCATCAGGCTGGTACACGCACCAACGATATTACAGCCTAGTAAGCTATAGGTATTATCTTTGCACACACTGACTGACCGGCTCCGTAGCTCAATAGGTAGAGCAACCACCCCGGAACAGGTTGTAGGCCAGGGGCTCGAACCCAGGCGGTATTTTAGTACTGATACATAGTTGCTCAGCAAGTAGTTTGGCACAATCGTAACAGCGCCCAAACTGGTTGGCTCGGTGCCAGCATACTGTCACTGGGTGAGATATTCAAGTGAACTGTTTATCTCTGTGTGGCAGCAAGTTGACTTGTCCACGCATTGCTTACTTGTTTGGAGTGCTCTCAAGATCCCAGTGTTGAATAAAGGGAGAGATAAATTAAGAAGAGAATAGAATTTGACTCGACCAGTGCCATTGACGTTTCAGAGAGACCTTCTTTCAAGTTCAAAAGAAATAGAGATGATTTACATAATACAGCTGCCGTCTCCCACAATCACAAAAGAGATGGCCCCCCTCCTACATCTTGCATGGCACAGGAATACCCAGGATTTTCTCCTGCCCTGTGTACAAAAGTACTCAGTCCTTCTAGATAGCAATTGACTATGAAGTTGGATGACCAGTACTGTTGGTACAACAGGCAGGACTATGACTAAGCTGAAGATAATCAACAGCAATATGTGTATGTCTGTTTAAGAAGAACACACGTTATTTGTTTATTACGAGTTATAGGGCGTTTGCAACTGCTATGGTCATATAAGTTATAAGCGTTCAGGGGTAAGTAAGATGATAGGCTAGTTAAACGAACAGCAGACTTTGACAGAGAGATGATTTACAATGAGAAAAAAATTGATCTCTCAAAAAAAAGATGACAAACAGGTGATTTACAGGGAAAAAATATCAACTCTCACAACCACAATGGCCATCAGTCATGGTCCAGGGAGACCCAGGATATTCTACCACTACCACCCTTTGTGTACAAACGTACTCAGTCCTTCTAGATAGCAAGTGACCCTGTATAGTTAGGTATTATTGTGCAAAACATGAGAGATGACCATAATGTTGGGATGACAAGCAGTACCAAGACTGAGCGAACAGATACAAATAAGCCGTGTGTGTGTATGCTTCTTAAGGGGGCACTGGAGAGAGTGCTGGAAAATGTAAGATAGTAAGATGATAGATAAATCTAAAAGATAAGAAACAGAAGTAGTGCCCACCAACCGCCCGCCCTGTAATTATATTATTGGAATAAACAAAGCAAAACAAAACATAGTGGAGTCATGACAGTTCAAAACAAGTTTATTACATCAAACAATATGAGACAAAGAGGCTAAAAACAAGCTTTTGACAAGAAAAAAGGAGAGTACAAGTAAAAGAGTACAAACATTTATATCAATCTTTCACCCACTACCCTCATCCCCCCCCCCCTACCCATTTGCACCTCTCAACAAATCATTGCGTCCATAAAAATATTCTGGAACTTTCACAGCAAACTCTTGCCAACCTTCAGAGCAAAAACATTTTGTCAACATTACACACTCTTGCCAATCTTCAAAGCACACTTTTTTCAACAGAACATACTCTTTCAAACCTTTAAAGCACACTTTTTGTCAACATAACACTCTTGCCTACATTCACCACATTCTTTTATTAATACTCACAGCACACTCAAACATCTCAAATTTATATTTATATCATCCACAAAAATTGCTAGCCTGACAAAAAATGTTGTTTTTGTTTTATCTTCCATCCCTTAGTACTGCATTGTGCAGAGTTGGGACCCAGCTCTGTGTATGGTTACAAATGGAAAAATGTGACATAATGTGATACACCTCTGCAGCCAAACATAACCAGTCACAACGACAGGAGAGAAACTTTACATCAAGACAAAAGCAAGGTGATCTGCCCACAGTGCCAAATATAGAACTTGGGAACAAGACATTTTTTGGTCGTATTCTTTTGAACAAAAATCTAGCCACACAACATCTTCTGCATGGGTTTATTTCTTTTTAAAATACAATGAGAAGTTGTTGCCACAGCATGCATCCTACTGAAAGTGACAAGTTCAAATATATTGGTTTGTTTGTTTGTTTTTCAAAGAGTTTTAGGCCGCTTTCAACTGCTGAGGTCAAATCAGAGCCTAGGGGTAATACTAAAATGGACATCTGAGCCTGTGGTCATAATGCCTATTCAAAAATAACCTTTTTTTTGCCAAGGAGTAAGTAAGGCTAGTTAAAAAAAATAGCCAGACTTTGGACCCTGCCAGAGAAGGTTCATAAAAAGATGAATTACAAGGAGAAAAAATTCTCTTAAAAAGAAAAAAAAAAACCTATTGAAAAGAGATGATTTACATAATTCAAGTCCACTTATACACCAAACAACTTATCATAGATAGCAAATTGTAAAAAGGAAACAAAAACCCTGCTAAACAAAAGTGGAGAAAAAATTGTCAAACATGATGATATGGTTGCAATTTCTCTTCAACAAAGACTTACAACTGTTTGATGCATATTACACAGACTTTAACAGACACAATCCATATTCTAATTATTCAAATCTGACTGTCAGGTTGATGACACAATGAGAGAGCATTGAATATGTATTGTCTTCTTGTAAACATGTTCAAAAGTTCACTGTGAAGGCTAAAAGAATTTGCTACAAATAAGAAACCTTGCCTCCTTGTTTTTAACATAACAAACAAATGGTTCAGAGGAAAGCTGGTTTGACTGATATTCCGTGCTGTTCCACTGCCAACAATTAGCTCTAAGAACGTTTTGTGCTGGGTTTCAATTCATCAAAACACGACCTGAGGAATATATGCGGCTTCATCTTCTGTGGCTCATAAGCTTCATGGCCCTGGGAAACAATGAGAGAAAAACATGAAATAAGAAACAAACAAATTACTTTTGTTTATTAATCATCCAATCCTTGTCCCCACAAAACAAATAGATTAGTGATTGCAACCATTTAAATAATAATTCATTTTTTACACCTTCAGGCAGCTTTGAACCACATACCTCAAACTGCTTATTTTCAATACAATATAACTTGGTTAAACCAAAATGTTTGGGACCCAGTAATCCTTTTGGTTTATGCATGTTATAAGGGAAGTAGACTAACAAAAATGTTAAAAAATTCAAATTTAAATAGCCTTGTCATTTACAAACCCCATGCTCTTACTGTCACTCTCAAGGCCAATGAAAAGCTGTGTGTGTGCAGAGGACAATGTCAGCACTCAATGCAATTAGTTACAATTACACTTCACACATAGACTAGACCATAGACTAAGGTCAAGTGGATCACTATGAATGACTAGAGTGGACTGTGGTGTGGGTTGTTGAGTGGATGGAATGGGGAAAGGTAACAATCATTTCCAGTTTTACATTGTTTCTACATTGTTTAACTTCACATCACATTATATAGAATTTGAGACTTGGGTTTTTCGGTTCAGCCATGTTGGGGTGAAATTAATTTCCGTTTATCTTTAGCAGCATAATAATAATAAACACAAAGAGAAAAAAAAAGCAGGACCATTGTCTTATTTTGGTTTGGCGCTAGTTTTGGTTTACGCGTGTTGGGCTTAGGTGTGTTTTACTGTCATACACTTTCTCTATCAAACCACCCTTTGAATATACTTTCAACACACAAGTAAATGACCCTTCAGAAAATTGCCTGAAGGTTTTTCAAGAAGACATTCAACTATCTAGACTAAGTATATCCAATAATAAGAAAACCTCAATCAATTGCCGTTAACATTGTGACTTTGTCAATGAAACACAAAAAAATGTAGTTCATTGCTCCAGATAAAATTTTTCAACTGCAAGTATTTTGGATAATTAAATCCCTAAGTCTGATCAATAGCTAGACCACATCTTGTAATGATGAATCCCCCAAACTAAAAAAAAATCACGAAAGGAGACATTGCGAGACGGTGTGGCAGACAAGGGATGAAAGGCACGTCACCGCGCTACGTCACAGACTAAAGAAAGCCTATCTTGATGTCGGTTAAGGCATTACTCTCTCTCTCTCGAGAGAGAAAGAGAGATACTTAGGCTATCTATGACTCAAAATGTGCTCGAGTGAGAAATTGCCAATGGTTTGACCTCAGCAGTTGAAAGCACCCTAAAACTCGAAAAATCTATTTACAGGTCTGTTCAAATTGAGCCTCTCATTTATAGTTATAGATTCAAGCTATCCAACCCAATGAGAGGTCTGTTATAACAAGGACATAAGAAATCCTAGTCTTTTCCTTTTTCTTTGTATCATATTCAATACGAGCTCAAACAAAGGGATCCTCATGCTGGTCAGGATGTAAAAACCACATTAATTATGTGTAGTACAAATTACCAAGACTGAAGCATTTCTTTACCTTTGACCAGTCGTAACTTGAGGCGTAAGCAAAGATGTTTCCTTGCGCGTTGAATCCGCAGGTGGTGATGGGAAGATCAAACTGTTCCGAAGTCTTCAGCTTTGTTCTGGCATCCTTGTCCCAGAAACTGAACCTGCCATCAGAGCCCACAGTGGAGAGTGTACCATGAGCTGGGTGGAAGGCTATATCATTCACCTGGATAAATAAAACAAGTTGTTACATTATACAGATTTATGGAAATCAGGCATATTGAGAAATAAATCAAAGTTTCGTTTGTTTGTTTCAACTAATAAAGATATTAAACTTAGTGCTTTATACCCAAAATGTTGTCTATCAATAAAACATTTACAATTTTGTGAAAGAAAAAAGTAATTTAATATTGTTTTCTGGGATTTAAACTTTTACATAAATCTTAATAGCTAGGAAAAACCCAGTCTAATCAGCTTGAAAATTTCACACAAAGTCTATCAATTAGACCTTAGACAAAGAGAGAGAGAGAGACAGAGAGAAATCTGGAGAACAGCAGCAATCTTTGGTATTAATTTTTTGTACAGAAAAGATTTTAGAACAAAATCAATGTAAGAATCACATCTACACTTGTTAAATGAGGAAATCTGCTACTATGAACCATTTGTGGGCACCAAATGGATGTTGTTGTTTTTTTACATTTGTTACAACAAGGGAAATAACCCAGGATATGCATTTCACAGATGTATACAGCAAATCAAGATAAGCATTAATGTGTATCACACATATGGCGGAAAATGTTAAAACAGGTATCTTGAGATGAAAGTTTTGTAATATCATATACAAAATACCTCACATTCACATCATCAAAAGTGCACAGTACTTACTGCGTAGATATCCTGGACGCCCCCACTCTGTGGAACACTTGAGCGGTGACACTTGAAGGTAAAGTTGTCCTTAGGGTTTGTGGGGTTGACGTATTGGATGGCCACACGTCCCTCTATGCTGCCTAGGGCAAAACCCGTAGGGGAATTGGTCTTCTTGTCATTGAAAATGCTCACACACCGGTGCTGAAATAAATGAACCAATAAATACATCATGAAAAAAAAAATCAGCTGGTATAAGGGTGTATTGAAGAAATTTATGAAGATGAGAATACAGAAAAAACATGAGATGCCAGTTGAATCAAACAAAACTTTAAACTATTATCAAGGTGATGCTAATCAACCATAGCCCCTAACAACACAGTATCCTTAGATTCATCACAGCTTGCATCCCTGGCCAACGAATTTCAAGAGGTCTTCTGCAAAAGGGCCATTATGAATGGTGTAATCACCCTTCAAATAGGACAAATTGGGCTCCAATCTGTTCCTGAAGCATCTTCCAGTTCCACATTTTTGTCACAGAGCATGCATGTAGGCAATGTACAGAGTATTTATGGATATTTATCAAACAGTCAAAATTTGCTCATCCACAGAGTGTGTGTTTATTTGTTAATATAACTATATTACTTTTTAATTACAGTCTTGTGCTGACCAAATTTTACCAGACTCAATTCCTCAAAGTTGTGCTTATGTTATTGCAGAGTAACAAAAGCAAAATAATTTTTTTCAAGCCTTCTGGGCCACTGTGCCGGAGATTATTCCGCTTTCTGTAATAAGAAACACAAAAGAGACAATGAATGGCTGTCAGAGTGACACTCTCTTGATAGGAGACCAGTCTTTAGCTCCTGTTATATGTAGGTAATTCTCACCTGGTACTTGAGAGGAGATTCCATCTTCTTGAACTCCTGAGGTTGGTTGTCCAGCTTGTAGATAATGATGAGGCGCTCAGCCGTCCCCACCACCGCCATCGGGTATTTCTGCAGACACAAACAATATTATATGTTGCTATTATTATTTCAATCTAAATATACCCAGCAATAAGCAAATTGAAAAACAAGATCTGAACAGTTTAAATATCTGTAAAATCTTCATGATATATCTGTATGAGTGTACACACTCAAGCTGGGACAAGGTACCATAGCAGATTGACAAGAAATATGATATGCTATTTTGTGTTGGTGGTCAGGCAGTGGGTACTGTGGTAATGGTAAGGACAGGAGGACCCAAGATATTCTACCGCCATTTTTGTACAACAGTACTGCGTTCTCTGAGATAGCAAGTGAACTTGCAGTTCGTTATCACAATGTACAATGTTGGGGATGGGATGACCCCTTCCTCCCACAAATTGACATCCTGAGCAGCTACATGACGTGTATGGCGAAAATAAAAAACATAACTCACAACATCAGCACAGTAAACTCTCTCTGGCAGCTGGAGATTCAGGATTGGCGTGGCAGAGCGAGTGTCCCAAAACTGTTAGAGTTAGAGGTGAAAAAGTCAAGGGTTTGAATCACAACTATGTAATTATAGGTTGCAGAACAATAATTCATTTCATCTCATAATAGCAAAGCTGATAGATCAAAGACAATCAAAACTATCATGGATTTAGACAAAATAATTTACTGAGGTTAGAAAAAAGGTAAATAATTTTCACTCTCTTGGATGGTTAGTTTTAATATATCAGATGAAAAGTGTTGAGAGATAAAAACCACACATATAGTTTTTGGTCACTTGACTGTATTGTAATCAAATCGTACCCAAAAAAACTATAATTACTTTAATTACCACAGCCACCCCCCCCCCCCCCAAGACCAGCCCGGGAAAAAAAAACAAAAGCAGTAAATCAAAATCAATAAAAATTCACAAAAACCGATAATAACCCCCCCCTCCACAAAAAATGTTGAAAGTGTGGAGATCATTATGTGTGTGACTTGCCTTCAGTGTTTTATCCCAGCTGCCGGTCATGACACAGTTATACGACTGGGCCTTGATCCAATGCACTGTTTTGATTGGTGCGTCATGCTACAGACAGTAGCCAAATAAAAGTTTTAAAGTTAGAGACTAGATCTTTAAAAATGGAATCAAGGTCTTCAAAAAAAACAACAACTGGAAATTCAATAAAACTAAAACATGTCATTACAAGATCTCAATAAAAAATGTATTCAAAGACTTTTCTCATAGTTAAATATGTTTTGTTAGTTTGTTCAAAATTTTAGGGTGCTTTCAGCAGCAAAGGTCACTGGCACATCAGGGCCCAGGGTGTAAGATGAGAGGCTAGTCAAACTTGAACCCTGCCAGGGATGTTTTACAGACAGACAGTTTACGAGGTTTAAAAATCACCTCTCACAAACATAAAAAAGCAGTAGAAAAAAACAACAGATAATGGCCACCAGTCACATATATGCATTATTGTCCTTGGAGAGCCAGGATTTTCTACTGTCCTTTGTGTACAAAAATGTTCAGTCCTAGATAGCTAGCAACCCTGTATCAATGTTGGTTGGTTGTTGCCAGTTTAACTATCTTTTTCCAGACACATCTTAGGTTACATCAAAGGAGGAGCTCTCTAGACAAGTTAATGTGCACAGAGATAATCAGATTACGGTACCACCACAATGTAAAACATGGGAGTTGACCACAATCTAAAAGCACTACACAAGGATCATGACTAGCTACCAAAATACAAAACAGCAGTGCATGTATGTTCAAGAGAGCACTAAAGAGTGTTCTAGAAGAGCAAAAAGAGAAGAAACGGGTAGAACCCACCAGCCACATTTTGGTTTTTCCTTGAGCAAAGAAATATACTCCAATAGCCTCACTTCACCCAGGCATAAATGGGTATCAAGCCATCTGTTAGGTTTGGAGAATGCTTTGCAATAGGGTGGCAATAATAAACAATTATAGAAAACTTTATATTATTTTAAAGGATTCACTTACTTCACTAAGCTGAGTTAATCAATTGAATTGGAAGAAGGAACAGCATAATTAACCAAAGCAATACAGCAGATAAGGAAAATGTCAGGATGTGATGCTCAGTAGCTACATGGTGTACCTGTGCAATCTGAATAGCTTGGTTGCTGTTGAGATCCCACATTTTCGCTGTTTTGTCGCAAGATGCTGTGAAGACTTTGGTCCCGTCCTAAAAATTGCAAAACAAAAAAAACAAAAAACACTGATGCAAACTTGCTCTTCTTTTACCATCCATAAATGTGCAGAAATCAATGCTAAATGAAATTCATAATTTTTAGATTGTGTGCTAATATATCAAGCAACTTCTTTTTCTTTATCAAATAAGGGGAAACACAAAATATATTCTCTTGTGCCGTTGAAACAAATGGAATGGCAGGAGAAATATGATTACATTGAACTGAGACTCTGAGACACTGGAACAGATTTTTACTTTCCACACTTACATCGCTCCAGTCAACATCTAAAATCGGTCCCTGGTGAGTCTGCTGTGCTTTGGGAATTGTCTGTCCATTCTGCTGAACCTCCCAACATCTCACCTGCATTTGCAGTTGAAGCAAGAGGACAAGCATTTAAACAAACAATTCTAAAAAATAATAGTGGTCATATGGGTGTATTTGACAAAATAAACTTGCTATCAATTTACATTACCATTTTTCAAAGCAAAATATCAGAATGTTTAAAAATAAAGATAGAATAATCTAAACACAACTTTATTTAGAGAAGAGTCGATTTGTTGTCATGCTATTAATCCTCACACCTATTTTTTTTCTCACTAAAGTAGAAATACTCTTGGAAACCTCAGACAAGGTAGAGAACAAAAAATATCCAAAGCAGGATTTGATTTGCTTTTTTCGAAACAAAATTCTTACATTATTATCCCAACTGCCAGCAACGAGGAAGGTAGTGGGTAGAGTACCAGGACTGAATTTGAGGCAGCTGACACTGTCATCAGGGGGAGAGCTGACCTGCTCATGTAAAATAAGGGAGAGAAAGTAGATGAACAGCCAATAAAAGTTTAAATAATCCAAAAAGTAGACACATGAAAATAAAAATACTCTGAATACCCAAAACAGCTTTTCACCTGCTTAAATTCTTTTTGCTGACTGTGTACAGTGAGGGTATGCGATGTGTGTGTTTGTTTATTTGTGAGTAGATGTTGCTTTGATCAGTGAGTTTGCCCCTTCCCATACATGTGTATTGGTATGTGCATGTGTCTTGAGTGTGTGAGTATAAACATTTGTTTGTGATCAATGTACTGTATGTATGGATGTCGATGAACTTGTGTGTGGATTTGTTTCCTTGTGTGAGGTATGACCAACACCACTGCAATCTCCCATTGTATTTTTTCCAATTTTTTTTTTTTTTAAATGACAAGAAAGGTACTATTAATTTTCACTTCTTGGTATTAATGAAGGCTGTCGTTATTTGCACCCTGGGTCAAAATACACAAAAGTGTTATTTGCACCCGGTTGTAATAGCGAGTGTAACCTGGCCGCTAAGCCACCTGCAGCCCTACATTTAAACGGCTGATTTAATCTTTCTACAAATAATTTTCAATATCAATCTTGTAAGTCAAATTGAAATTAAGCATGTTTTCCATTCAGCAGGAAGGTAGAGAAGGAAAACGTCATATGATAAATGAAGCATTCTCATTGGTCTACATTAATAGTAAAAGTGGTCTATTTTTAGAGCCTTTCTTTTTCAGTACATCCGGGTGTGTCCCTGACCAACCATAGACTCGTCCGTAGTCTCGATCAGCATCGTAGACTTCAAAATCACCAGTTTCACCCCTAGAACAACAAAATAGACAAACCGAAGTCCATTCCATTTATTTTTTAAATTCGGAATGTAAATACATGAGTTCCCAGTTTCACAAACATAGCGTTATCATGAGATATTAGATATTGACCGATAGTCTATCTTATTTTATGTCTCAAAGTGTTAGTGTTGAGATGAACTTTTATCTGATATGGAGCTTAAAAAAAAATAATCGGAATATGATTTCTGCCTCGTGTAAAAATTATATTAATAAAATAGAGACTGTGTTAAAAAAAAGAAAGAAAAGGTCTGTAGACGTCTAGTATGATTCGATAACCCGGTCGTCACAGTTTCAAAGCGACTACGTTACCACAAGACCACATGAGACGTGTGACAGACGACCATTCAATAATATTAGACTATGAAACGCAGTATGGTGAGTAGCTAGTTTTATCATAATTGTAACTCTCAAGTGGGAAAATGTGGCAAGTAGATGTAGCTCTTCATCCATCCTATAAATGTACATTGTTAACAAACCTCAAAATCTTTCATGGGGTTTGTGTTTGCAGGGGCAGCGGATGATCCAAAGAGTGAAGCCTGTCCAAAATTTGATCCACTAAAAAAACTCATTGTTGCAGCTGGGGGCAAAGTACAAGTAAACAGGAAACAAAAAACAACAACATAAAATGCATGATAGCTGTCTTCAATATTCTTGCATTGTCATCATTGGAGGGACAGAGAAAGAGGAAGATAGAGGCAAAATATATTTCAATCACTTTTCGTAAAGCATTTTTAACATTCTATGGACTCTAATAAGGAAAAGATATTTCGGTGCAAATTATACTATTGCAAACTGGAGAACTTCGTCAATCAAGGAAACTTGACATTCTTAGGGCTCTACTCTATAGATAGTTCAATCCAATTAGTAGACCTCTTTCATTATTATTTTCAAAGTCAGGCGAGGTATGGCAACATTTACGGTACAATGAAAATGCCACTATGATACCTGCAAAAATGTTATTTCAGCATATCATTTACATTTTATAAATCCCTTAAACTTAAATCCATTGATCATCAAGGGAAAAGGGGAGTGCTAAGGACTGGGGTTAGAGAGATAATTTATCAGGAAGATGCCGGGAACTTTGATTTTCTCGATCTAGACGTCTAGAGGTTTAGAAATGTGCAGAACAAGAAGATTTCTGCAACATCACATAGTACATATCAGACATCGACATTTCGCTCGCATAAAGTGACTCACATGTCGGTTCGATACGTGCATGTATTTTGATTCAGGTTTCCCACTATTTCCCACTGTCAGAATGCCAGATTCCGTAGGAAAGATAGAAAACAGCGTTGAAAAACCAATGGAAGGGAGTTTACTCTCAATATTTTTTCCGATTTACAAGTGTTCGTACTTCGTTGTAATCGCATTTTGATATTGAATATCCCAGTGTCCCGAGAGACTGGGTTTGTTTCTTTGTGTTCTAAGCACTTAAAACACAAAAGTCTGTTTACTAGTCCTATGTGATCCGGGCTTAGTGGGCTAATGACAAGGGCAGTTGGGGTCACTGTGTTATAAGTATCGTTCATTTATTTTTGTTTGCTTTGTTTTGTTTCTTGAGTTGTAGGCTAGGGTCTAAGTAAATGTGTACTGATTAAATCAGTACACATCGGTCTAAGTCTTAGTAATTCAGTACACTAAGGTCTAAGTGCTCAGACTAGAACACAAAGTTGAAGGCTATGTGACCGTTCACATAGGTTTTAGGCTTTCTTGCTTTGTGTGTTTTCCTTATCAAGACACATCTACAGCTTCACCTTTCATTGTGATGCAATTGTGATTTAAAAAAAAAGGGAAACTTAAATAATTATTTGTCTATAATATATGTCTCTGGTATGTGTCTGTCTTTCATCTTCATCGTATATTTTCTCTCACTACGTATCTTCCTGACCGGGGACGCAGTGTCAAAAGGTGGATTCTACTAACTCGGTGCTTGCCTTCACAGCACCTATCGTCTTGCCGTTAGTACAAGACAACGTGCCTTTCCACTTGGCCACTAACGCTACCCTGACAGATAGATAGATATATAGATAGATATATTTGATCGATAGATTGATAGACGGATAGATAGATAGATAGATAGACGGATAGACAGATATATATTTATAGATAGATAGATAGATAGATAGATGGATGAATGAGTGGGTGGGTGGATGGATAGACAGATGGATGAGTAAATGAATAAACGTTTAGATAATATACCGATGACGAGGTGAGGAAGGACCATCTACCAGCATATGCCAGTCTATCTGAATCTGTCTATAATTTTAATACTATGTGATTACAAAGAAAGATTATTGTGAAATAATTGTCTTTTTGTGTGTATCTATGTATGTATTGTGTGTGTGTGTGTGTGTGTGTGTGCGCGCGCGCGCGAGTGTGCATGTGTGTGGTGTGTGAATGTGCATGCATGTGGTGTGTGAGTGTGCATGTATGTGGTGTGTGAGTGTGCATGCATGTGGTGTGTGAGTGTGCATGTATGTGGTGTGTGAGTGTGCATGTATGTGGTGTGTGAGTGTGCATGCATGTGGTGTTTGAGTGTACATGTATGTGGTGTGTGAGTGTGCATGTATGTGGTGTGTGAGTGTGCATGCATGTGGTGTGTGAGTGTGCATGTATGTGGTG
>JAUEKZ010247063.1:0-10924 GCA_031471865.1 Melibe leonina
TTATGTCTTGAACGATTTGAAAATATACAAAGAAGAGTGACCCATCAAAATTTGTACATGAAAGTACGAACTATTTTCTGACGCCCTCTTACGAACTGAGTGATTGGGTTTGTTTTCATTTCAGGCAATAACCAACCCAACCACCCAACCTGTCATTCATCTCAATCGATGATCTCCTTGTAGCTTAATTTACGCTGACAATGTGTTTACATAATAAACCATCTTTTTTTTTCTTTTTTAGAAAAAGAAAGACACTGGAAAAAAAGGACCGATTCCAAGCTCTACCATTTACGCGAGTTAGTCATCTCACAGGCTGCCGAAGTTTCCAGCAATGTGTTTATGGCGCAACAGCTGCGTGATATCTTTGTCTCCACGTATTGGACGGGTTAAAAATGCGCAGGAGTGTTAAACATCCCAGTGTTTACAATGCAAGGGCGAGGCTGGCAAGGTATTAATAGCATCCACTGTGAGGATAACGAGGTCGGGTGATACTATCATCAAAAGGTTCTACGGAGCAACTTTACGGAGTATTTATTACTAACTCTTAGGTAACTCATTGTGGATAACGAGACAGGGGAAGGCATGTTGATGCTGGTCATATAATGTTTTGGTGTGAGAAGTAAATAGATTGTGTTAGCGAGCATAGCAGGTTATTCTTAATATGTTGTTGAAATGCGGGGTAACCGCAAATATAAGTGATGTGGGAATTTGGGGGGGGGGGGGGTGGGTTTGTTGTTGTTTTGTTTGTGTGTGTTATTTTTAACCCTTCCAATGCTAAAGACACCAAAATCTCCCAAATTTGCTTGTTCTTACACCAGATAAATCAGATTTAAGTGAA
Source organism: Melibe leonina (assembly GCA_031471865.1). Lineage (NCBI taxonomy): Eukaryota > Metazoa > Mollusca > Gastropoda > Nudibranchia > Dendronotidae > Melibe > Melibe leonina. The sequence continues at coordinate 839 of JAUEKZ010247063.1, forward strand.
CTAACATAATATTATGTCAGTTCACTGAAATCTGATTTACCTGATATAAGAACACTTAAAGATTAAAAATAAGAACACTTTCAAGATTTTGAATACTCAGTTGGGTTAGAATCAGACCTCGCGTTGAAAGGGTTAAAAATATGAAAACCTCCTCAAAGCATGGCAATCACCACAAAAGTAGCTGTCAGTATCAACATCAACACCCCCGCCTTTTTCTTCTATGACTCTATCTATCTATCTATTATCCGTTACACCAAGTGGTGTCTTGGGCAGCAACAAAAGCCCTCCATTCCTTCCTGTCATTTGCCAACCTCCCCAGAGAACTCCAAGTCTGTCCTAACCCCTTCATCTCCCTCTCCACAGTCGTCCTCCATGTCGTTCTTGGCCTTCCCTGTCTTCTTTTTCCTTCCGGCGTCCAGTGGAGCGCGGTTCTGGCAATCGAATAATTTCCTCTCAAAACATGCCCAATCCATCTTCACCTCCTTTTTGCTATAACTATACCCATATCCTCTAGTCTACATCTCTCTAAAAGTTCTTGGTTAGAAAATTTCCTTGGCCAAAATATTTTCAGTTTTCTTCGCAGGCATGCGGTATGGAAAGATGTTAGTCGACTTAGTTATGTTTGGTTATTTTTCAGCATTCTACTCCGTATAAAATAATAGAAATCACACAGCTCTGATATAATTTTAATTTTGTACTAGTGAATCTGTCGGCTTAGATATTCGTAAATCTGAGATATTTCATTTCGTTGAATCAACCGCTCATTGCAGGAAAACAAACCAAATGTTTTTCTTGTCAACGTTCCCCATGCTTATTCCCTATGCTTAAGCCTGTCACAGCGAATCAAAAATTTGTGATGAAACCTTACCATAATCATCATCAGTAAAATAGTATAAAATTTGATCTCCTAGTAAGACTGTGACAAGTGATATTTCAGAATCACCTCTTCGTCCTCACGGACTCGAAAGGGACGTAGTTGTAAAGCGGGGGAGGTGGGGGTGTTGGAAGGGGGTAAGGGTCAGCTGGGGATGGTTTTCTTCTTTTCCTCCTTTTTTTCTTCCAATCAACTAACCGACTCAGCTTGACCGAAAAGTTTTGTCAGTGCGTAATTCACTATAGTCGTTTACTTAACAAGGGAAGTGTTTCCAAGATAAATGACTTAGCTGCTATTCTTAGGTTGTAGAGCTGCCGTTAAGTGTCTTTATAAAGTCAAGTGCAGTTCGTTGAGCTTTCAAGGCAAGCTGTTCCATAACCTTTTATGTACTACGAGTTACAAAATACAATGAAGATGGTTTATTATCATTATTGGATCGAAAGATGGCCTGATGGTCTGTCTAGTTAGCCCCTCACTCTTACTCTGGTGCTATTTGGCCAATTTGAATGTCTCTGTTTGTTGTGTTCTTGGTAAAATGTTGTTGGTTATGTCCTTGCTCTCTCCTCTTGGAGTCGTAACCATCTTTATTCTCTTCATATCAGTATGTGTTGGGCCGGCACTGTGGGTGTGATTGTTCTCGTCATATTGAGTAGTGTCATTTTCACTTTGTAAAAACAAAATTGTGTTCGGTTCGATACCTAAGACTTTAAAACTCACTTTTAGTTTTAGCTACTGTCGCGCCTATTGCTCGGTGCTATAGGAAGAGTGCTAAGACTGGTTGGCCATGTGCTAGTATAGCATGATTGGGTGAGATATTCGAATAAGCCTTCCGTTTATCTCTGTGTGACAGAAAGTTTACTTGTCTAGAGAGTTCCGCCTTTCATATGACCTATGTTTCTATTGCCTATATTTTGTGTTGTTCGGAAATTCTGAATCGCCCCACCCACCCCAGAAGATAGATAGAGAGACTACACCATACCAACATGCATGCAAGCATTCATTACACTGCCTTGTTTTTGATGACGAATTATGATAAGAATTGAAGATGAATGAAAACCCTTGAATCACCTGAATAAACATGTTCCTAATCTAGATGAGTTTGAGACACACACCGCTAATTATTATCCTATCATGCAACAACACGTTTGAATATTTGTAGGCGTAACGCCTTGGTCTCTGCTTTGTATGCAACGGTCAGCAGGTGAATGCATCAACACTGCACGCTTTAACTCTTTCACTGCGAATGACACCAAAATCTTCAAGATTTGCCTGTTCTTATACCAGATAAATCAGATTTCAGTGAACTGACTTATGCAATTCTGGCTTTTGGCATACGTTAGTTCACTTAAATCTGATCTATCTGGTACAAGAGCACGTGGATTTTCAAGATTTTGCATATCTCACACTTATTAGAATCAGACATCGCTGTGAGAGGGTTAAAAAAATTTACTTTATAGTCCTACTGCCCCCTCCCCCTCTACCCATTCCTTTTCACACCCCATTCACGTAGTTTCGGTGACCAGTCTTTTACAGCGCAGCCTGACTATAAACGAACAGAAGTATACAAAGATTCAAACTTTTACATGTCCTTTTTACCAGATAACTGAAATCCTATTTATCTGGTTCAAGATCAGCCAAATCTTGAAGATTGCGAAGTATCTAGCCTGTAGTTTGAGAAACATCCTCAGCATTGAAAGGGTTAAATGTTTTTCCAAATGGAGTAACAGCACGCTAAATAATATGTGTTTTTACATCAAAATATTGTAACCAACCAAAGAACCAAAAGATAAAAATCTGCATCAAGCAAGCAGTTGATCAGCCCCATAAATATGTTGTCTTGAATAGCAAGACATTACTCCTTTTGAATCAACCACATCATGAAGTTATCGTTCTGTTAATTAATGTAATCGTGACAGCTATCATTCTGATCAGTAAAAAGTTTTTGCCATCAGACAAACAAAAATTCATTTCCTCAAAACTAGATCAGCAGCTACGCATTTTATTACCTTCTTAACCATTTCAACGCTAAGGTTATTTCTAAAACTACAAACTAGACTTCAAAATGTTCAAGATTTGCCTGTACTCTTACCAGATAAATCAGATTAAGGGAACTGACATTGCCAAAAGCCTGCATTCCACTCTATGTCAGTACACTGTAATGGGATTTATCGGGTGTAATTAGCAGTATAATTATAAGAACATGTGAATTTTAAAGAATTTGCACATTTTAGTTGGGATAGAATTAGACCCCGTTGTGAAAGGGTTAACGTTAGCGGCAATCGTAGGCAACCTTTGCTGGTCACCTGTTTTTTGTCTGGTCTCATCCCTTCCACTTTAATTACCAAATGTACGTACAACTCGCTATCTCCCTCCCCTCCACATCCTCTCTCTCTCTCTCTCTTTCTCTCTCTCTCTCTCTCTCTCTCTCTCTCTCTCTCTCTCTCCCAATCTCTCTTGCTGTATCTGTATCTATCTTCCTAACCTATCTTATCCACAATGAGAACTTGATCAGTGCCTCTAACTCTTACTATGGGGCATTTTCATTTCACATCTAATTTATTTCGTTATTTTCCAGGATCCATCTTTTTTATTCCTTCGTCAACCCGTTTACACACGGTTCTCTCGCACCGAAACTCATTTTTTTATTCATGCCAGACAATTCCTTATCTAAATCATTATTTCTCTTTGTACTTGGTTTGTCCTATATCACACCTGAATTTTTCATCATCATCATCATCATCATCATCATCATTATCATCATCACCATCACCACCACCATCATCATCATTATCATCATCATCATCATCCTTATCCTCCTCTTTCTCCTCCTGAGCATCATCATCGTCACCATTATCACCCCCGCCTCCTCCCCATCATCGCCATCATCGCCAATCATCATCAGTTAAAACTCTGAAATATTCGGTCAAAATTTGAATACAATAAAGCTCCCGGAAACGTTCTTCTTTTTCATAATCTCCTTTCTAGAAAGCTTCCTGTCATCCTTTCAACAAAGCACCTAAATTATCTCCCATTGTTATTCGTATCTTGAAGCTGCTCCAATTCTTGCCTGTTTTATGTTCGTGCGTGTTGAGAGATACAACCGCTTGCTCTGGCGGAACTCTACCAGTCACTAACATTTCCCCTTTCATGTGGTAAATACTAGGTAGGCGCTAGAAGAGATATCTTGTCATACAACAGTAACTACCCGTGTGAGCCTTGCAGCCTTTTAACGGGTGAGTGCTGAGACCCGTGCAAAACCACCAGGGATATGTAGCAACCTGTATTGCGAGGAAATCAAGAGAATGCTGCTGAAATACCATGAACACCCCCCACACTTCTCAGTTCCTTTGATTGTTTAACTTTAAGACAGGAAGTTGGCATGATATAATTTTATCACGGCCTCTAACAATGTGGGATTTGAACAAACAAATGGATGAGGAGCCACATCAACTGAGTGTATTCTGCATGCTGAGTTATCAATGGGACACCCTCATCAACTCCCCCCACCCTCATCAACTCCCCCCACCCTCATCAACCTGTCCATCCATCCCCCAACACCCCCCCCCCCCCCGCTCCATAAACCCCAACCCCGCTCACGCTCGATCTCCCTTCTTCATTATTTTTGGGTAGGAATAAAACAAGGTAGGAAAGTAGGCAAATATCGTATCCAGAGATCTACCTGAATGAATACAACTGTGCTGGTAAAATACACTATATAAAACACACACACACACACACACATGCGCGCGCGCGCGCACGCTTATGTTAAATACTATTATAAGGCTTGCTTTTCCCCGCCCTCCACTAACCACACCCCCCCCCCCCCACACACACACACATTCACTACCAGAAGCAGACTTCCCTCGTAGTAACTGCAACATTACAAAGTCATTCCCTACAAATTTGGACTGTGCAGCCACAACAGGTGCCAATGACTGCCTCTTGCAAATTACACACCATGACAAGACGTGACGATGTATGACCGGTGCTGCCGTTTGACCACAAACTGACCAAGCCACGACACAAACTTCGCTGTCTCCTGGGAAAGAAGGAAGGCAACAACAATTGATAGCAATAGAAAAAAACCTCAGCTGAATGCCCGCCGAGAAATCAATTCCCCTTCCATACCCTAAAAGCTAAAGCCTTATGAATCTTGTTTTCGTAGAATGTGGCACTAGAATATAATGATAATACTATCAGATATTGTGACAGGTTTGAAAGAGAGTGCTGTGAAGGTCGGTGTAGATATGAAAATCACAGCATCAAAGCCTATCCGTGAGCATTGTTCTAGACTGTATGCGTGGAGTTAAAAATAATATCACAACAATGCCCGCACTGTATAAACACACACAATTGTGTTATGGTATTCTTGGGAGGGGGAAAAGGTGAACACTACTCACTTGGTTGCACACGAATACAGACAATACCGTTTGATGCGCTGTTGTTGCCTCTCAATCCACCCGCCATCCAGCCCAGGTATGATCTAGTCCATAACATTGTAATCTCCCCTGTTCAAGGTGAGACAGAGAGACCCCCTGCCCCACTGATCCCCGGTCCGCCCGCCAGTCAGCGCGTCAGTCATATTTGGCGTGACTCCTGCACGAGAAAGGATGATAACCCACACAACCGTTAATCCCCTTTTCGTGTTCCTTCCTGGAAACTAGAAACCACAACACACATTTCTATTAATGTTGAGTGATATCAAGGATTTTCGATATCGATGCGATAGTATGTGTTAATTATTTTTCTTCAAATATCGGTTTTTGTCAGTAAGGTAAGTTATGGCTTAATGATAATGGATAAACATTTATATACTATATTCGTAATTCAGATGACTTATGACTTAGGGATTTATTCTCGATTCCCAACATGAAGTGTTTGGGGATTTCTCCTGTCTGTTTTGTATTTGTCGTACATGAATTTCATCAAAAGCAATTATGCAAAATATGTATATTAATGAGTGCTCATTGCTAGAGAACATGCAAAACATCGATATGATTTTTAGATATCGATTCGTATTACTTTTTTAGTTATTTCGATATGTCGATATTACGTATGATACGATTTATTTAACACCACTCACCAGTAAAGTCGGGGTGGGGTGGGGGTGTTGGGGGGGGGGGGGAGGAGAGAGAGAGAGAGAGAGAAGAGGAAGGAAACAGATAACACTAACAAGCCTCACATACAGCGTTGATATCTCGATTCGTACGTAAGAAACATACTACTGCTTTATACGGAGGACTATCCAGCCCTAGATTTTGATAGCTGAGCGGTAAGACAGGAAAAACGTTGGCCAGATACCTCAACATGTTCACTGCTACCTCTATTGTTTGCAACAATGTGTTTTGACAAGGTAGGAGTTTCACTTTCTTGACAGATTGGAATAACTGTCTTTGTAGTGATAGTGTTTGTGCGTGTTAAGTGAATAGAGATCAACGGTGATTTCAGTAAGAAGAATTTGGAACTCATCTTTCATTGATTATGCAATGTCTCCTGTTTTTTTATATATCCCTTGATATGTGACCTTACTTTGATTTTTTTACTACAAATGTAACATGATAGTCACATACTTATCTTTTTTTAGTGAAAAATATCGAGATAACTTTTAATTGAAAAAGAGAAATAAATAGACTCTGGTCTAGTAATAGTATTCGAACCAAGGGTTACGTGTTTGTTGAAAAAGGGACTACCAGACAAGATGAATCTATGAGACAAAAGCCTCGAGGGGAAATTGCAAAATTCTTCCTAACACAAAGCAAGGAGGATGAGACATACCTAGGGTTTCACATTGTGTCGGTTATCTCCGGCGTTCTTTAATTTCGAGCCGAAAATAATTAAATCTCCCCTTGATTTGATAAACATCATACAGGGCTAAGATTGCCGTTTACATCTACCGAGATACCTATTGCTCTCTTCACAAAATGTCGACAGGCGTTGAAAAGCGGGGAAGGCAAGACTAGAAGAAGGTGGGTGGATTGTTTTCAAAACATAGACTTTAATCGTACGAGGGCTCTTTGATTTAGATAATGGCAGTCAATAGGGTGTTTTAATGAGATGTGCAAATGCAGTATCTGATAATTGCACAAGATATCCTTGTACTTGTGTCTCTATTTTTGTCGCATGACGACCTAGTGAGACAATTGGACCGATATCAGGACTATTGATAAAGAGTTCAAATCATGGTGTGACTGTGTGTCTGTTTGTGTGTGTGTGTGTGTGTGTGTGTGTGTGTGTGTGTGTGTGTGATTTTATTTGCCTATGTATATGCGTGCTTGTGTGTGCTTGCTTGTGTTTGTCCTTCTGTGTGTACTTGCGTATACTATGTGTTTGAGTGTTTGCACGTTTGTATGAAGATTTGTATGTGTGTGTGGTTGTTTTCTTGTATTGGTACGGGGTTCAGAGTCGACGTAGGGTTGGAAAAACAGTTAACAGAATAGAAGCACGCCATGTCATGTGTGTGTGTGTGTGTGTGTTTGTGTGTGTGTGTGTGTGAGTGTATGTGTGTCTATGTGTGTGTATGTGTGTGGGGGCGGATTTTAAAAACCAGCTAAAAATAGGCATACGCTGTACATCGTGTGATGTATTGTTTTCAGTTGTGAATTGACTCTAGCTTGACATCATCTTTTGTCCTGAGCATATTATGAGAAATAACTATATTTCTCTACGGATTCATGGACCTCAAGAGACCCGTATTCTCTCTAGTGCTTCATACTAAAGTGTGCTATGAATATCGATATTGTATAGGCGCTTATTACCCCTCGTCACTCTCTATTCACGTCCGGACTGAAATATGATCGAATTTCTGTTTTCTTATGGGGTTTTCTTTGTGGGGTTTTTTTTTTGGTACCATAAAAAAAAAAAATGGTGAAAAAAACGAGCGACTACTAGTGTTGTTTATTTCATATTTGTAAAAATCCTTAGCAAAGATTTGGAGCATAGAAAATACACAACAAATTACAATCTGAATACGAGAGATCAAATCATAATGATGATGATAATCATAATAATAATTATTATAATAATAGTAATAATAATATTAATAATAAAGTAGGTTTATTTCGGCCAATTATTGAAATTGTGTTCAGTTGCTCGAGATCCGCGTTGACTGGAGGAAGTTTGAAGGATATTCATCAGCACCAGCATCGTTGTTTTTCCATTAACCCTTTCAAAGCTATGGACACCCAAATCTTCAAGAACACGTACTTTTTTCTCTTGAAGATTTTGCACATTTCAGTTGGGTTAGAATCAGACTTCACTGTGAAAGGATTCCATTTGATCGTCATTAATCTATCTCCGTTCTTTTCATATCTGGTTAAATAAACCAACGCGATCAGAGGGAAAGTGTATGACTTGACCGTTCAAGACTCTTTTAGTTCGTTTCCTTTTTCCATGACAATCATTAGTGTCTGACTTTTTAACAGTGTGTAAGCGCGATGGCCGATCTGGTAGCGAGGGCACTTCTTTGGGCAAGAAATGTAACCTATTGCCTCACTTCAATCAGGTGTAAAATGGGTTGGAAAAAATTAACCTACGATAGTCCAGAGTCCTATCCAGGGGGTGGCAACCATTTAACTTGTCCGCTTCACGCTACAGAAAACGGGGTTAGCTCCTGTTCTATGGGCAAATAGTCTTAAATAAGATGGATAATAAAAGATGAATACAAAATATTTTTGTTAATTTCCCTAAAATAAGTTATTGTTTTCACCATAACCGTGACCGTGACACTGTACGTTCCCTTCCACAGGCGCCCAGCGTGGAATTACATCACCAAAGACTTCGAGGAAGGACTGATCCGATGCACTGCCTTGCATTGTGGATTTTATCATGTTCCTTGTGACGACTGAAATTCTTGTGTTTTGTTGTACCCTGTTAAAAAAATCACTGTTAAAAAAATCATGTCTCGTTAGAGAGTGTGCCTTTGAATTTCTAAGATACTAACTCAAAGTTCCTACATCTTCTTCGTTTGGAGTTCCTAGCAGGAATAATGGTGAGTATACGCATTGTCCTAACCCTAGGCGAAACCTATACCCATATTTTCGCCTAGTCCTAACCCTTTCGTGCTGGGTCTGGTTCTAACCGAACTGAACAAATCCTGAATTTCCCTTTCTCTGCCTGTCTAGATGTCTGTCTGTCTGACTGTATTTATCTATCTATTTATCTATCTATATATCTATCTATCTATCCATCTATCTATCTATCTGTCTGACAAAAATGACTGTCTGTCTGAATGTTTGTCTGTCTTTCTCTCTATATATCTGTCTGTCTTTATGCCAATGTGAATGAGGGATTGTACAGATAAATACATTCGTGGGAGAGCGGACAAATCGATGGACAAACGATCAAACAGACTGACAGATAGACCGAAAGTCATCAACAACACATACATTTTCCAATCTAGTACAATTTCTTAGAACAGGCAACAAAAAAAACAACCAACTCCCAACGATCTATTTCTTTTAAATCCAAGTCAATCAATATTTTGAAGTCAAATGCTCTGTTCTGACTCAACCTCAATAGCTGGATGTGTTTAAATATAGGAAGAAAGTCAGCCAACACAGGGGGTTGTTTGTGTTCGTTTTTGTAAGAGTCGAGGAAAATTTTAATAGTCTTTAATTATCCGCCTAATAAGCAAAGGAGACGTGAAAATAATCTTATGTTAACGGGGTTTTATTGAACTGAATCTAAATATATTAGCATTAGGTGGAATCTCCGTAAAAAAACACATCATTGACATTAACTTAACTTGAAATCGCGTAATGGGAAAAACGTTTTAGTGTTTTGCACAACAATGGGACGATCCTGTACGGTTAAGTTGTTAATTCTTTCACACCAGGGTCTGATTCTGACCCAACAGATACCTATACAACATATTCAAAATTTAGATGTAATTATACCACATAAAAATGGTTTCATTCAATTGAAATATGCCAAAATCCTGAATAACGTTTTGTCTACTGGACTTGCAAATTGAAATGCAAATTTCAATCTTATTTAAAAAAAAAAAAAACAACAACAACAAAAAAACAAAATCTACCCCCCCCCCCCCCAAAAGAAAAACAAGTGCATCCGCTCATTAATTTACTTGGAGACAAAGGAAAGGTTAAATGCATTTATTCATAATAAGCGTTTTGCTTGAAGATAATTTGGAATAAATAGATCACAAAGCATACGTATAAAGTATGTGTCCCAGATTAGTTAATGTTCTAACTTAG